>APFE030459642.1:67618-90329 GCA_000404065.3 Pinus taeda | reverse complement strand
TTCCTTCTTTCGGCCATTTCTGCAGGGGACACCTTTTGGACCTTAAGTGTTTGAGTCGTGTTCTGCGCCTGTGGGAGATGACCTTTAGCGGGGAAATTTGGGCGACTGTATTGGGCTGCTAATGCACGTTCCACCTTACGAGCTACCTGGAAAGCCTCTGTCCATGTGGGAGGGTGGTGAAGTAGAGCTTGAGCTTTGATGGCTTCTTTAAGACCGCTGATAAAACATTCCGTGTAGAACTCATCTGTGAGACCCTTAGTGCGGAAAGCTAAGCTTTCAAAAGCATTAATATATTCCTCTACTGTACCAGTCTATCTGAGCTTAGTGAGACGACCCAAATAAGAGTCTTCTTGTTCAAAGTGATCTCGAAGATCTTTGGTAAATTGGGTCCAAGTTCTAAAATATCCATTGCAACGCTGATGGCATTGCCACCATTGCCACCTTTCATTGTCGAAGTACATGCTCCCCAACATAAGCTTAGTCACATCATCTAGGATATGATTCAATTTGAAATACTGGTCCATTTGTGCTAGCCATGCTGTTGCGTGAGAACCGTAACATTTATGCATATCCAACTTAGGAGGTCGCTGACTGGGTGGTGGATGGGTGTGCCAGACATGAGGAGAGTGGCTAGATTCACCGTAAATGCCTTCATGGTCATTATACCCCTCCTCATGGGCTTGCTCCTTGCCGTTTGACATAAAATCCTCCTTGCCTTTTCCTTGCAATTTCTCTAGCTGGAGACTTATTCCTTTAAGCGTGTGTTCATTTTATCCAGATCTATTTTGTCCAGCTGAGTTTGGATTTTGTTCACCGTTTCTTCCAGTTTGTCCATCCTTTCATTGGCCATCGCTTGAGCTCTAGTTGCTACCATACATTGTCGTGATGAAAAATTTGGACCGCCACAAATTTTTTTTCCCAATTAATTGAATGGTACCACCATGTTCAGCTCTTCGTCCTGATTTTAATGGGCTATATCACCAATAAGCGTCCTGGCAGATCTCAGATTTTTCTTTTTCTTTTTTCTTTTTTTACTCCTAATGGAGTTTTACTCCTTCTTGATCAATACTGTAGTCGCCAAATCCTCAAAATGTCAATGCGGCCAAAAGTCCTGCGACAATTATACCCTGGTATAGGAACCCTGCACAATGCTTCTGGTCTGCTGGATCTGAGAGATCTGAATGGCGGATCGGGTAGTGCTGGACGGCTGAACTGACTGCTTCTGTAGATCTGATGAATCTAATAGATCGGAACTGGCTGATTGGGACCGATCCTTTGCTCAAGCGTATCTGGAAGAGATGATGATTAAAAAGGAACTAGGGTCTTGAGGAGTGTCAGGTGCTACAGATCGCAATATACATAAGGGTCTGGCAGTAGTACTCGGCCCAATGTTTCAGGGCTCTAACTAAGGAGGGTCGACCGTACCCTTAGCTGCACCACCCGACTACCCTATCGTACGGGCGAGTAATCTCTCCGAGTGCTGTTCTCGGTGTACTGTAGCTGCAAGACGGTCGCTGGTTTATCTATGGCGAGGTTTTCAGGGAGCCTATGGGGCTTCTGATATACCCAGAGGGTACGTGGAAGACAGTTCGTGCGTGGTTCTGTCTAATGCGCTACTACTCGAAGGGGTACCCACAGGGGTTACAAGGGAGTCCAACAGACGTGACCACCTCTTGTATTTCCTGCGTGCATGCCTCCCCAAATCTGCAAATTTATGCGCTCAACGACAGATCCCGTGGTTTAAAGACGCCGGAACACGTCTCGAGCCAAAAAAAAATTGCTACTAAATGGAGATCCCACCGGCCCTGGAAAGTGCTCTGATACCACTTGTTATGCTCTTAACCTGCAAATGATACCCAAATACAAAATATGCGAAGAAAAGAGACCGAGAACATAGAATACGCGAAGAAAAGATACCCAGAACACAGAAGGGCAATGATTTTATTATTCAGAGAGTAATGTTCACTTGCCTCTTCGAGGGGGCAATCTCCAATAGAGCAGAGCTCGATTACAAAAATAAGACACGATGCTCCTCGCAGGGAGTTTCTATCCTTTATATATGACTCCTACAAGTAATACCACGGGTCAATACCGCTTATTACTAATACCCTCTATCTAATACTACGACCCATTTGCAACTAACTGTGGTTCCTTTATTAATTGCGGATTAACCACTTACAATTATTAATATGGGTTTTATTGACTCTTGACTATGACGTGGTCCCATTACATAGATAAGGGGGTTAGGGTGGGACCCTAACAGATTCTATAATTCCCCTAGAATATTAAAGGCAGGTGGCTCAAGTGTCTTAGTGAGAGCTAAATGCTCAAGGAATGGTGGATCTGCTGTTTCAGCAGTTTTATTAGAGGATGGCTTAACTGTTTCAACACCCTTATTGGATGATTTATCCTTTTCTGTCTCTTCTTTGTCAGAGTTAGGAGAAGTAATATCATCAATAATAGGCTCGACTCTTCTCCCAGACCGCAAATGGATATCATTACACTATAGAGGGAGAATAGGAGATATAGGTTGGTTCTGAATATCGATAACTTGCACAACTTTATTATTATTAGGATTAGGGTTTGGTTGTACAGGTAGCTGGGGCCTCATTGTCTGATTATTCGGTGGAGCACTTGATGGTAGAGAGAGGGGTCGCTGATACTGAGGAAATTGGTTTGGAAATGGCATTTGCTGAACTCTCCAGTTTGGGTTCCATTGATTAAAATAAGGTTGTTGTGGAGGCCAAGGAATCCACATTGTAGGGTCTACAAAGGGAGGGTTTGTTTGTTGCATGGGTGGGAAATTCATTTGGTTAAAAGGTGGATACTGCATTTGATTGAAGGGCAGGTAATTTGCTTGATTAAAAGAAGGATAATTATTCCAATGATTAAATGGCATGCTAGAGTTTGTACCTTGTCCTCATGGTTGCCACTGCCTCCTCTGTGTCAGCAAATAAACCACTTCAACTTCCTCCTCAGTTGGTTGTAAGGCTGATTTTATTCCTGGTAAAGAGGGACATTGCTGAGTTTCATGATCCTTTTCGCAAATGGTGCAAATTGGTACCTTATCTAATGGACATTCCCTTAGTGGATGTTTTTCTCTACATTTAGGACAAAAGACAGCCAAAGCAGCTTTTGCCTCTGCTTGTTTCCTTTTAACATGCAAGGTATCAATCTCTAAAGCAAAAGAAATTAACATTTCAGTTTTAAATTCTTCAAGTAGATTACCTATTTCGGCTCTTGTTGCTCCCCCACTAGCAGATTTCTGGACTCTTGAATATGTACTATCCTTTCTTTTTGTTTTGTTTGTAGCTCCTCTTGAACATCTCTTACAGAGGTTGACAATCTCATCATATGATTCCTTAGATATATCCCCTTTACCAAGCATATTTAACATGTCTAAATAGTCATCCCGTACTCCTTTCAACAATATTGTCTTAAGAATATCCTTACTTACATTAGGGTGATTGGATCTCTGCAAATTATATTGTAATCTCTCCACGAAATCCTCCAGATTTTCATCCTCCTTCTGAACCATCTTGAATAGTTCCTCCTTTTTTTCTCTTGTCCGACAATAATCTTGATATTTGGCTAGAAACTTCTCCTTCATCTGCTCCCATGTTGTGATCACATGACCTCCCAGTCTCATGAACCATCTTAGTGCATTTCATTTTAATGTAGCTGGAAATAACTTAAACTTTTGAGGATTAGTAACATAATCATAACTTCTACACAATATATCAAACTCAAAAAGAAATTCATCAAGGTCTTCAGATGATAAACCATGGAAGTTAGGTAAGGCTGAGAGTGGGATGTTCTTCATAGGAGTTGCCCCTCTGGGGAGATCCTCAATAGGGAATTCCAAGGTGGAGAGAGAATTCTCGCCCCTTCCTTCTCCTCTTCCACGTCCCCCACCAAAGATCCCTTCATTGTTTCCATCCATTGGTTGTTCGCCTGTTGCACTTGCCCGGTCTTCAGCGGTTTCCGTTGGACTCTCAATGTCCTGAACTGGTTCCTCAATATCTTCTATTGGTTCTTCAATGTCCTCTACTGGTTCCTCAGTATGTTCTACTGTCTCTTCGTCCCTTTCAGGCCCCACTACTTCCTCTGTTTCGTAGTTTGTCTAGAGAGAGTACTGAGTCTGTGACCTATGAGAGCTTAACCTCTAAGAAGTTTCAGCTTTCGAAATAATCTCATCAAGAAAAGTTTTCCTTCCTCCTCTTCCTTTGCCTTTGCCACTTGTAGGATTAGTTTTCTTGCGTCCTCTCATGCATCCTGTATATCTAAAAGAAAGTCATTAATGCTTTTAAAATCTATGATTGCCTTCCCCGGCAACGACGCCAAAATGTTGGTCACTTTAATTGCTTATGAATTTAAACAACCAAGTGGTACATAAATTGTCAACCCAGGGAAGTCTGGTTATTTCAAAGGCAATTACGTACTATATGTACTCAATCTTAAAAGCAATAAAAGTTGTAGTAAAAATTAATCACACCTTGTTTCAAACAAACTAAAACTCCACTCTGTGTTATAGCAAGAACACTCTATTGTAGACACTACCAAAGAATGCTTAATTTCATTCAAGGAATAACTTAAAGAAAAGAATCAATCTGCAAAGGAAAGTAGGGGCTATGCTGTAACAGAGAATAGGACCCTATTCCCAAAGCAGGAATCTTTAGCACCTGTTTCTGATTATCGAGCTTGCCAACTCACTCTGTAAACTCAATCACCACTGAAACACTCATAAATTGACTGTAGATAAACTTAAACAATACAACAATCAATTGGAGAGAAAATAGAGTTTCAGCAAAGAATGTCTAAACAATATTCAGTAACAGTATTGTTAACAAGGCATGGATAAAATACACACTTCACACACTGCAGTAATATAATGGGTGAATCTTATGATGAAGGTGGGCCCTGTCGTTCTCACAAGATTCCCCAGGAGACAAGAACTAGAAAAAGATGTTCAGAACAAAATTTTATTCATCCATCAATATGTCATATTACAAAAAGGATTCCAGTTCTGTTCCTTCAACTAAGCCTTCCCCACAGTTTGTTCCCCCCTTCTAATGTAGATGTCTCCTCTTTATAAAGAGGAGACATCTATTACAACAAATTTACACTGTAAGTTCTATTTTAACCCGATATACAAAAAAATAGAGAAATTAGTTTCCCATCAACAAAATGCTATTACAATCATGTTGTCTTTAGATCATGGTCGTTACATCCAGTGTAGCAGCGCAAAATGCTGTTACAATCATGTTGTCTTTGGATCATGGTTGTTACATCCAGTGTAGAAGCTCATTCGGTGATCTTCCTTTGTTGATGTCAATTCTAGAATACAAATCACAACTGTTTCAGTCACGAGATTTGCGCATCGTTCTTACTGTTTCAACAACTCCAAAAGTAATCTTGCAAACTCCAGGCCATTTCAGTAACGTGGAATGCACATCATTATTTAATTGTTCAACAACTAACAATTCAATGATTAAAAATGAAGATAATGTAATTATATGTAAAATAATTAAACATATAGTGATGAGAAGAAACATTGTGTACCTTTGGAAGAATTGGGTTAAAACAATAACAAGGACTTTAAATATAGGTTGAAAAGGATGACATCATAGCAAAATGTATGGTCAAAAAGGGACAATATGAGTTCCTAACACCCACCTATTGAGGAAAGGCTGATGAAAGGAAGAAAGATCATTAATGGCAGCTTCTGGTAAGAATTTAAACCATTTTCTTACCTCTCCATTAAGGCTTTGGGCAAACAACCTCATCTTCACATCATCTTCGTCAACCTCCTGGAGTTCAAAGAAGTCATTCATTTTATCTACATGTTGTGCAGTTAGGGCCCCGGTGCCATCAAACTGAGGAATCCTACTTTGATAGGCTTGAGGCATGTTATGTAATTTGGTAGGTAAAACCAAGGGAACATATTGGGTTGCCATGGATGGTATATGGGTAGGAACAACAGATGAAATAGTGTGAGGTGTAGATGTGGAAGGGATTAAGACAATTTATATTATACTTGGCGATATTGATGGAGAGGTAGTGGAAATTGTTTAGGAGGTGGAAATAGTGGAAACTAGATGTAAATATTGTCCGATGGGAGAAGAAACAAAGTAGGGATGAAAGTTCAAATGATTACTGGATGTAGGCTTTGTGGATCACTTGATCTCGGCCTGACACTAAGTCTTCTAATTTTTCAAACTACTGGAGATATTTTTTGTCAAGATCCTCGTCTACAGATTGATGTTCAGATATGTATGGCTTTAATACTAAATCATCAATGAAAATTTCAGCTACAAAGATTTTAGACTTGGTTCTAAACAGACTGAGTTCTAAGGGCAAATCAAATTGAATGTCTTGTATGATAACAAAACTCTCTGGAAAAAAATTGGCTCTTGGCAGAGGACTGTTACTCCCTTGACTTTTGGTCCAACTTTTCTTCCTTATCAATTTCTCAGGATTATCTAGGATATTGGGAGGGTTCGGATCTGGATGAGATCTGGTATGACTTCTCTTAGGAGCCAGGTCTATATAGTATTTAGCACACAATTACAGTATGTAAAAAAATTACAACCTCAAAAACATTTATTTCTAAAAAATAACTCTTAAAAGTGGTGAAATAAATTTTTGAACTAGGGAAATAAAATCTCAAACAAATATATGTTTCTCCCTAGTATGGTCACCAAGATGTTATCACTCTGTAATTTTTGAGGTTGTAGATTAAATCACAGAGGTAACCTTAGAACCATTTTGGAAACTAGGAATCCAACCATTCCAGTTTCAGAGAGGGATCTCTCTATATGATATAGCTTTGTTTCACTGATGATATTAGGCTAGTTATCATGTCCAGATTTGAGTTTTTGTATTGTTGGGCTGAGATAGTGGAATTAGGCCATTGGGAAATGGAGTCATAGGTTTAGCTTGATCAAACACAAATTTTACAGGATAAACTTATAGGGAAGGGTAGGCAACCTTACTGGATCCTTTAATATTTATGGTGTGAAAGAGAAGAAATAGATAAAGCAATCTAATTAATAAACAGAGTAATTAAGAATTTTGTTTTAAATTTTAAGAAGAAAACATGGAAATTATTCATAAGTCAAATACAAGGTGTACTTTTAAACAAATTATGTTTGTACTCTTCTTAGAATAATTTAGACAATAGAAACATATGTGAAAAACAAAGTAAACATTCAATAGAGAAAGATGCACTTCACCAATGAAATTGACACAAGAATCTTGTAATGCTTGAGTTGTATTACTAAGATATGCTCAAAGGTAGCTCTGTGAGCTTATTTACAATATAAGTAATTTCTTCAAACTAATCCGAACCCTTCATAATCGAATTATGAATTACTTATAGAAAATTTTACAAAATATCTTGATTCACAATATCAAGATAGGATCCTAAAAATATCTAACAACTAATTACAAAAGTAGTACAAAAGTTTAGGATTCTTCTAACTGTTGGAATTGCTGGTACAAGCTTCAAGGAAAACTGTTGATGATTTGGCCTCGAAATGTGCTTCTTTGTTGTTTTTTTGTTGGAGATGAAAATATTTCACTCAATGAATTCACACAATTGATCCCATCTTTCATCACCGAGGATAGAAACATTGAGTAACTTTCTATACAATTCATAGACTTCAGTATATTTCTCAAAGGTTGGCTTGTTGATGAAGATGCTTTTGATTTCATGTTTGATAGCTAAATTAAACTCCAAAGCTTCTAAGAAACTTTCCCTGTTATATGTCCCTTGATACCTAGAAATTTGGATTTTTCTATAGGCATAATATAGAGTTTATGACAATAATCCTCCAAGCTAATCAATCTATCATCTAGTGCTACTGATCCTGGTAATCCTCTCTCATTCAATAGGTTGAACATGGTATGAATTATCTGGATAGATTTTTCCAAAGTCAGAGATTTTGTCTCCAATTGGGTCATAAAGTTTCTTTTCTGTAATACTTTCTTGATCTCCAAGATAGTCTCTCTCCTGTATGCTATCTGCATCTGTTCTAATTTTGATCTAGTCTTTGAATTCAACACTTTAATCATGGTTGTGGCCTCACCTAGTTTGTGTCCCAGGGCATCTCTAACCTGTTTTGTTCTTGTCTTAGATCTTTCTATCAGCTCTTCTTGTTCAAAAATGATCTGAATGGATGTCTAAATATCAATCATGTCTTGACTAATTTCCAGCCAAGTGTTTTCCCTGGCCCGTGCCAAAGTCTGAGCCATCAGTGACTCATTTTCCAATCTTTCAATCCTCTAGGTAAGCTTGTGATATTTTTGCAACTCAAGTACATAGAATTTGTCAATTTTCAACTTCTGTTCTTCCAGATTCTTCAATTCGTTCTTTAGTTTATCATTATTTTGTCTCTAAAGAGACAAGTCCTACATGAGTTTCTTCAGGTCACTTGATGTTGATGTAGAATCGTCAATTGGTCCTACAACAAAAATTGGTATAGATGTGACTGTAGTCATAGTTAATTGTGCAACATCTTCCTTTTCTTTCAGTAACTTTTCTATTTTCTCTTCCATCTCCTTAACATGTACATTTTGCTCAATGATGAGTTTGAGCATGCCTTCTTTATCTTGCTCATTTTCTTCTATCTCTTTTGCTTGTGGATCCTTTGCAGATGGTAATTTAAGCTACTTTCTAAGTGCTTCTATATCTGTATTATTTTTCTTCAGGATTTCTTCCACTTCTTTGACATCATTGGGATCGTAACCCAGTTTGATCACTAGGTCCTCCAATGATTTTATTTTGTTGTCTTTTTCTAATGAGGAGATTTTCTCTAGGTTTAACTATGATTGGCCATTGTTGAGAGATGTCCTTAACTTTGAAGTTGTCATATTAGAGTTAGTCATGGTGGGGAAAATAATTTCTCCACACTGTTTATGCATATTCATTTGATAAATAGGATGTATCTACTTTGTATCAAATTAAAAAATAGTCTTCTTGTAATCAGAAGGGGACTTTGGGAATGACACTTTAGCTTGTGAAAATGCCATCTACATTCTTCCTTGCTCATTTTCAAATGTTGTTAATAATCTATGCTGGAAAGTAGAGGTTTCTTTCCAAAACTAAGCATATGTGTCGGTCTTGAGTGATTCATTCTTCTGCTTGATTTTCAGAAATTTATTGAAGATGTTTGGATTATCTTGATTATATCCCAATTCTGTTGACTGTAGTAATTATGAAGGATCCCATGATTTCGAGGAGGATGGAGTTTTGCAGAAAAAATTTCCTCTGACCTTATTAAGACCTGTGTACCAATCATGATCATGGTTTCCTGCCCTTCTTCATGCTGAATAGTAACTGTTTTAGGGTCATTCTTCTGCCTTTTCTGATAGATAATGAATTTCGTATCATTGATTTCTGTAACTGGTGAATATATTTATTCCCTTGGTATTTTGTTTTGCTTCTCTTGAGGCACTGAAGTTTGGGAGGTGGTTGTTGATAGAGTCTGCTCCTTTGCTTCTTGTAGTATGTTTTCTTCCCACTGGTTTTTATTCATGAATTTCTCGATTTCTAGTCTAGGGGTATGATTATAAGGTGTTGTTTTGTGCTCCACCCTTAAATTAGAAATAATATTGAAGGGGTCATATGACTAGGTAAAACTTAGGTGGAAATTCATTTGTTTGAGGACTGAATTTGCCTCATTCCTTGTTGCCCTGCTATTGCAATTGAAAGGTCCCACTTGTGACTTCATTTTAAAATGTGATTTTCTTTTACCTGAAACAAAATGAAGTTCATCCATGTTAATCATTTGTCTAATATATTCCAAATAAAATATCCTCATTGGAACATATTTGGGAAGCTTATATGGGGGTAATTCACACCCATACACTCTTATTTCTATATAGCTCTAGTACAGATACCGGTCTCCAATTTTGGTCTACTCACTTAGGTGAAAAATCCTCTTAATTTATGGACTGCTCCTTGGCTCAATTTGATTGTTGAGAAGCCATGCAGTTGTATGAATAAACCTCTCCATGAAGTCTATAAAGCTAAATTCCATTGAATTTCTTCTCACTAATGAGGTCCACTCTATTACTAACTAACTGACTCCTTGATCATCTTATTTTTGAAATGTTATTGGAAATTTGTGACACTGCTGAAAATGGAACATATAAACTAATACAGATGGATACTTGAACATGCCTTTGGTAGTGATCTTCATCAATTGTTCATACATATTATCATCCAAAAAGTGACTGAAATTAAATATGAAATCTGGCTTATGATCCTTCGAAAAAATGGAAAGAAAGCCTAAAATAGGCTCATCCACCCATTGGTCTGACTAGTACCCTAAAAGGAAAGACACTAAAGAGATGATTTGTTTAGTTTTTTCTCGGAACATGGAAGCTATATGGGGAGGGATTTTCTTGGGAAGTTGAGCATCCTCTGGGAGGAAAATCTAAAATATTTTTTCTTTCTCAGGAAAGGTGAGTTTATGATACATATCCATTAGGGAAGTTGCAGAAAAATGGCCGAGAGAATTATTTTTAGGAATTAATAACATTTGGTTTATGGTTTCTAGTGAAATAGTGACTAGAATGTCTCCATTTTGGGCCACAATGGTTCTCTGAACTAGATTTTATTTGGCTACACCACATATGAAATCAGGGAAATGGTGGACCTATGGAAAAATCAAAATGGGAAATGGGGATTCCCAGAGACTAATGTAATCCCCCTGGTCTAGATAAGTTTGCTTCAACCAGTGGTGCAATTCGAACAAGTCGAATTCACACTCAGTATCAACAATTTTGTAATACTAGTCAGCCAGGCGTATATGGTCGAGGTCCATGGTAGCAAAGGACATAGGATTTTCCTCGTTTGGTTTTGGATTGGTATATTTCCCCTTTCCCTTGGGTTCCATGTCTGCAAACTGTGGGAAGAGAAAAAGAGACTAGAGATTCGATCAGAATACTACCCAGATGGGAAAATTTAGCGTTGAATTTGAGGAAATGATAGGCACAGGTGGTGGGCGGGATATGCAATATAAAATATGAGTACCTTAAATAAAAAACCAAGAGTGAAAATGAGGACCGCACAATTTTACCAGGGTTGATTTATAGTGATCAGATTGGTGGTCATTGCATATAGGTCCGTTACAAAATGGGCGGATTAAGGCATAAATGATCAAATGGTTAATTGTAACAAGAAAGTGCAATGGGATTATGATATAACAGGTATTTTGATAGGTGAATGGGGGAGAGACAGGTGGAGCGATGAAGGGAGTGGAGAGTAAGATACAGGAGTTGACGTGGTTGATCGTTGGTGGGAGCATAGGAGAGAAAGGTGGTTTTCAGGGGAGGGGGTAGTGGTATGTGGTTAGGTTGGGGGGGGGGGGGGGCGCGGTAATGGTATGTGTTTTAGGTGGGGGGGGGTTCGGGTAGTGGCATGTGGTTTAGGTTGGGGGGGGGGGGGTTCAGGTAGTGGTATGTGGTTTTGGGTTGTGGGGGGGGGGGGGGTGGGGGAGGAGGGGTAGGGGGGGTCGGTGTGAAGTCACGATTGGCAGCCACGTAGCGTGAGGCCCAGGGATTGGATTGCCTCTCTTTGGACCCTCCCCCCCCAACCCCCGTCGATAATGTCAAGATGGACTGGGGGGGCCAAAAATGATCCCCTGCCTTTGATCATGGCAAGTTAGATCGTGGTCATTGAATTATGTGCCCGATATATCACATGACGACAAAGCGTTTTGGTCGTTTTCTAATTTTATAAAAAAACCCAAACATTAGCACCAACACATATTATTACATATTTTTAATCATTATTAAATAGCATGATTAATTACTCTAAACCTAATTACTTATCCTAAGCATGATTAATCTATTCTAAAGGTGCATTTTGATTTGCAAGCCTTTTATTAGCTTTTTCCTATTCAAAATAATATGAAATTTCATTTAAATACTTCATTGAACTTCAGCTAAGTTTAAATAGTTTGGTTAACTTTTCTCTAATCTAATTAACCATTTCACCAAGATTAAGCCAGATGGCTGATTTATTTCCCTAACCTAACCTATCAGATCCATTTTAATCATGATTAGCCAATATGATTAACTGAATCATTTATTTCTAAGGGCATTTAAACAAGCTGCACACTTATATATAAACATTTCTAAATGAATGTCTTCATGTATTTTCTGATTTTTCTGGTGGACTTTGGACATTCTCACTTAGGGGCACATTTTTCATATATATATATATATATTTTCCTGTCCCCTACAATTTATTTTATTTTTTTTATTTTTTCTATATGTATTTTATTTTTTGTTTTTTTGGAAATAAATTTCAAACAAGAAACATTATTTACATTTTTCAAATATAAAATCACCAGGTAAAAACAACTCCTCCTATGAAATATAGGACCCTAACAACTTGCACAAGAGGATGAAGCCAGAGGATGAGCTAGACAAAGCACGGATTTAGATGTTGATATGGAACTATGAGAAGATCCCTCCACTCATCACTAGCATAGAGCCGTTTTATGCATAGCTGTTCAGGAGTTTGGATGTCATAATACGAACGCACAACATCAATTCCATCGGTACCCTCACCCTGGCCATGAGGAAGAACCAAGTCATGTTGGATGTCGACAAGTACATAAAGTAGTTGATGCACATAGCCACCAGCGATGACTCGCAACTCAGCACAAAGAACATGCAAAGGTACATCAGCGGTCCAGCCACACTTAGGACAATATTGCGCATGCTTCAAGATGAGTTGGATAGAGGTTTCAGAACCATATACCCGAAAGCCATGGAGGCAAGAGTCCGCTTCGACAAATATGTCATCAAACAATACGTAGACACAATAAAACAATACCAAGCTTGGTATCAGTTCACCACCAAAGATCACTGCGAGGAGTTTACCGAGTTGGTCTTTCCCCAAGACATAGAGTGATGTTTTTTGCCTTGTCAGGCTGACTCAAGCCTATTTTTGTCCCACATGGGTATATATGGAAATTGTATTATTGTAAAAATATTGTAAGTGAAATTCCAAGTGTCATTAGTGGAATGTGAACAATCATTGTTGTAATGTGAAGAGTCATGAGGGTAGTCCAAGAATCAAAGGGGAATGTCAATGGTCACCCCACCCTTTTCTATATATAGAACCTCATAATTCATAGTACAGGCTTTTGGGAGCCAATATTTTGGCTAGGCATTGACTGGACAAGGCTTGGAGAGTATTCTGACGATCCTTGGCTTCTCCACAGTGAAGAGCGAGTACATCTCTTTAGAGGAGCAGGCGGTGTTGACTGTAATGTTCCACTATTGGGGCTAGTGGTTGTCAATGGTGTATGTATGGATGAAACTTTCACTTTATAATATATAACAGAGCCAACATGTTTTCATGCATATGTTGTTATTGTAGTCAGACTATTCTGGTTGCTTTGGAAATGTATGTTATTTAACTTACACATTTGTGTATGAACTATTTTGTATGAAATTTTATGAATCTTCTTGTAGGCATGTTGTTGGTTTAACCTGTCACTTTGGATTGTGGACTATTCTACTTTCCATCTTATGATGTCATTTAGCACGTGTGCTCCTTTCAAGCTGCATACTATTATCGACTTCTAATGGACATACTTCCTTTTCCCCTTCGTGTGTTAGAACCCCCCATGCATCTCACTTGACTCACTACAAGGTCACAAAATTGCTTCCGACAAAGATATCACACTTACCTCTGAATGCTATTGCTTTACTACCCACTGTTGGGACTCCTACTCCAAACAATTTGAGGTCTAGTTGTGACTTCTTATTGGGGATATACCCTGACATGTTGGCGGGTCCAGCACCGTCAAAATTTCTAGCGCTAGAAGGAGGGCTAGATGACAAGCTAAGTCCTCAAATTCTATTTTGAATCTTGCACATGCTTCATGACTTACATTACAATTAATCCTATGACATGTCTGTCTCATGGACATGATTTTGAAGTGTCAGAGGATATTCTTGATGACTTGTCACATAACACATATGATGGTGAAGGTGGAGTAGATTTGCTTACTCACAGAGTTTCCTTCATGGGCTTCTGTGAAAGGAATGAAATCCATGAGGATCACATTGCCTACTCATTGTTCACATTCATGTTCCAAGGGCATGCACTACAATTGTGTGTCACATTTCCTGTAGCCTCAATTCACTCTTATGATCAGATGATGGGAGAGTTGGATCATGTTTTCTATCATTATATCATAAAGAACTCAATAAAAAAATATAGAATTATGGAAAGCCCTAATGAAGCCCTTTTGCAATTTTGGAAAAGCTTCCAAAATCTCACTTTTCAAATCCCAGAAGATAAAATTGATTGTAAATTTCACCACCAAAGATTTCAGTATATTCTTCACATATCTGAAAATCCTCATGTGTTAGAATCATGTGAACCCCTCCCAGCATACCTCGGTGATAGAGCTTCCCAATCTAAGACAAACAAGGTTGTTGTCACAAGTAACCCTCTGTTTGATTCTCATCAAATAGCTCTAGCTCTGCAGTGCGAGGTGGGAGAAGTTGTGGACCCATTTGTTGAACTGTCACATCCTCCCACTCCACCTGCTCTGGATATCTGCCCAGATTTGGCCTACAAACTTTTTGGTTGTCACATGAACTTGTTCTCTCAACCTCCATCCTCTCGTTCTTTAGATCTTCCCAATTGTATTGTGTTGTCTTCTCCCGTTCCAGACTCCACATTTTTTGTTCACGAGGATCAATTTGTTGATGGATTTGGTGTTGAGAAACCAACCTGCACTATCATTTATCATGAGTATGTGTGGGAATCTGAAGAAGAACCCGTGGTGAAGGATGACCTCCTTTTGTCTGCACCTCATCCACTATTTCCTGACATCTTTTGTGATTCTTCCATTCTGATTTGTCTTGTGAAAATCCATGCCCAGATGTTTTTACTTTCAATCATTCACAGAACACACCGGATGTCAGTTTGTTATTTCATTGTGGAGAGGACACATATTTCTTTCTGAGTCCACCCAATCTATCATATTTCTTTCTGGAAACCTAAAGGGTGAACATTCTTATTTCTCATCAACCCCTCTGTATGATTCATCAGATCATGAGAATGTCAATGAACACATCGAATTTTCTGATCGTGGATGTTGTGATCTCTTTACTCCTTCATTCAATCATGATGTTGATTCATTCATTGTTGATCTCTCTAAGCCACCAGCCTTTGATTATCTACTTTATGATGAAGTGGAAACCCCTCAAATTGTCGAGGAACTTTAGCCTGAGCTTATGGTTATGTCGGGTCCTCGCTTTCATGAGGTTAGCTCCAGTTTAGATCAGAAATCTGTTGAAACAACCCAGGCTCCTCATCACTCTCTTGTTTGCATTGAACATTAATCTGGTTTATAGATTTCACATCCTCCACATCAATCACATGATCCAATCACTGATGCATTGGAGGAATCATACAAAACAAGCACGGTTGCTAAACATAAGTTTTCTTCCTTTCATGCTTTCTTGTTTGTCATGGTCAAAAGAGTGTACATGTTCATCGTCTACACACAGTGTGTTGCAATACCATGGTACACCCGTAGAGTGTTTGTCTTGTGCTTTTACCTATTTTTTTTGTGGATGCATTCAAACTTTTAGTGTGTTGGACTTCATTAATTTATCTTTCTTGTTTGTGGGTTTACTTGAATATCTTTCTGGTCGACTATGCCTTCACCAACATGGGTCAACTAATGCTCCAGTGGTTGCATTGTAAATATCACTTCACATGAGTAGGCCATGCACTGTTTAGCATAGGAGTAGGTGTAGTATATGATTTTCTTACTTATTTTTCTTTCTTTTACTTATGTCCTTTGCTTGTTGGTTTTGTTTGCTTGCTATGCACTCATAGGTTTAGATTCACATGAAATGGTGTTTGGCTCTTGAGACAAGCAGGGTGAAGTACAAGAGGACTTGTACATCTATCAACAAATGGTTATTTGTTGTCCTCTGCCTTTATGAAGAGATTGTTGTTTTCATTCAATGATACCCAGATGGAAAATACGTAATGTTCAGAGTGAGTCTTGGTGAAAACATAACGCTTTCACTTTTAACTAGTATGACCTACTTTAATCAGTTTTTCTATATTCGGGTAACCCTTGTCAACTCAGTCAAGTAGAGTAAGGTGAGGGGGAAAACCTTAACAAGTACTTCAACGGTATATATATATATATAATTCTCTAAAGGGACAACCTCTTCTACTCTCAATAATTCGGGATCCCTCTTCCACCTCATGAAAATAAATAAGTGCCTATGAACAATTCTATGAAAATAAAAAATAAAAAATAAATAAAATAAAGGTGAAAGAAAAGAAAGGCTTCCTACACAGAGAGATGATGCAAGTAACTCCACCAGGGTACTGACCAGACTCGCTGGTAGCAGAGCGATGCTTGTGTTCCTGCATGACTCCGTCAAGGTATTGTCCAGGCCTATTGGTAGTGGAGAAACACCAGAGATGAAACTAAAACTCTGGCAGTTATATTGCTTATGCATCAATATACCCCTCATCCCCAATTGAAACAACTCAGTTGACTTGGCTTGGTATGTGTGTTGGACAATTAGGAGAATGGAAAGGACTATATCTTTAACACAAGCTAGTGTAGAAGTTATGACAATCAAAGAATCAAACAATACTTTCGGAGTAGTTAGATTCACTTTACATGAAACAATATCTGTAGAGAGAGTTGGAGTTCTACTAGTGTTTTGCCAATGTTGTAGCAGCTACAACCACCCTCCAAATTTTTTCCTTCGCTTTGTTTTGGAGCCTCCCTCCTCAAATCTTAGTAGCATGTCTTGCATTGCTTAAGTTTTTATTTGAAGTTGTCTTTCACTTTGCAACTTGTTTTCGCTAACTTGTTTTGCAAATCAACCACAAGTTGATCTCGTGACATGGTTCACATCCGGTTCTTGCGTTGTCTTGGAAAATTGTGCAATCCTAGAGGGAAACCTGCCTTTCTCTTAGGAATTGCACAGAGCGGCCTAGAAGTCAACCCTGCTCTCCATAAATGCACAGAGTAGTCTGGTAGACAACCTTGCTTAGAGAAATCACACAAAACATCTTGACATTAGGCTTTAGCTCAGGAATTGCGTAGACCCAACTAGAAACTTATCTTCAGCTAGGAAATTGTGCAGAGTATGAGAGGCAGCTAGAGCCACTCAGCCCAGGAATTGCGCAAAAACATTCCTCATGTTACTGTCTGATGCATGTGTCGGCAAGTTGCCCAGTTCCCTCTAGAACTGTGCAATCTTACCATGCATGCATGGCAGTCTTTCCTGAAAAAAAACATCCCTAAAAAATAGGGATATATTTGTAGCACTAGGAGTTACATGCAAGTTGATTTTAGAAACTTCCCTCCAAGTCTCTCCTTTTCCTAGATTTGTGGCATGCACATCATAAACCCTAAATCTACCAAATCTATTTAATGGATGCCCCATAGCTCATTCTACACTTTCTATCTTGGATTTTTGGCATTCCCGAGGTATCTAGGAACCTTCAGCATAGTCAGCACAACTTTTCCAGGTAAGTTTTTCTTTTCAAGTCTTTTGCTACTTTTTCTATCGTTTTTAGTTCCTTAGCTTGTGTGAGTGTTATTTTGCATGTTTTATTGAATGACCGCTGGAGTTTTTGTTTGTTTTAACTTGTAGAAGTGTTATTTTAAGTTTTTCATTGTCTTTCTTAAGTGTTGCATGCATAACATTGTTTTTGCACTAATGGTCGTTGTTGCGGTGACCCTCTCCACCACTTTCGTTGTTCGTCTATTTGACTGATTCCTACATTGGTTTTGATTGTATGCATGATAATTCACTATTACCTGCACCATCCTTCACTTACGCTTTTGGATCTACTCATTTTCAAGTTTCCCTTAGGTAGACCTGGGTTTCCTTAGCTCAGATCTTGCTTTCTCCAGCATGCTCTATGCATTCCTGAACTCAAGGTTGTGCCTTGGCTCTAGGAATTATCGAGAAGTTGCCTGACATTGGCCTCCAGCTATGCTCTACGTAGTTCTGGGAGATAGTGCCCAATCTTGCCCAATAGGATTGCATAATGTGCAGTCCCTGCCAGCAGTCAAGCTGGACTGAACTACGCATTACGCAGTTCCAGTCCATAGTCAAACCACTGGAATGTGCTTTGCACAGTTCCATTCAACAACAGGTCTCACTGGCATCTTGGACTGCGCAATGCACAGTTCCAGCTGACAGTCTCCCAGCCTTGAGAGTCATTACTGCTCAATCATGCTCAACAGTCACCCAGTTTTTTGCATGATTGATCCTTGAAGTGCATTTTGTTTTTTAAACTGACATTTTCTTGTCATGAGTGTTTGCTCCATCTCCAGGTACATCAGTTGTTGAGCAATCTCTTAGCAGTACAAGCATCATGGTTTCCAAGAGAGCTGGATTAAAGGACACTATAGAGAGAAGCACTGGAGATGTGGTTGAATAGGTGCCAATAAACTTGCCCATCTATGAAGACACATAGTTGTTCGTAGAGAAGGACATGAAGATCACATGGCAAGAAATAAAGGACATATTTGCAGGAACTTTCAAGGAATATTTGGAAGATCGACAAGTCTATGTCAACATTCACAAGTCGAGCTTGTACAGGGTTGCATGTAGGTACCCCGCCTTCTTGTGCGCAGATATTATTCACTAGGTTGTATCACATACCGATCCCGAGATGATGAAATTGAGCAGCACCAATGGGACATGGCTTGCCATATTGAGGATAGAAAACCATCATTAGATGAATCACTTGTTGCAGCTGGTGAACTACATGGATGCATTGTTCTTAACTCCCAATAGCAATGTAAACTCTAGAGATATCATGAAGCATTGGGTGAAAGATCCATTGAAGTTCAGGGTGACACCTATAAGACGAAGTCACTCAGGAAGGCTTACTAACTCCTAGTCACCTTTGCATGCCACTTGTGTGGCCAAGAAAACACGAATAACTTCTCACAAAGTTGGGGTGTTATGTTAGATTAGTTGGAAAATGAAGGAAGGCCTTTAAACTAGTTAGACATGTTGGATCTTCAGTCGAAAGTGCACATGTCAAATGCCCAGAATTCACCTAAGGATAGACAAACAAGATTATATATGTTTGTGTACCTTCTTGATGGAATTTATGCCCAACAGTAGTTCCCTTGCATGGGTTGGACATGGACACCATCAAAGGAAGTTGTGAATGTTTATTGCAATTTTCTCTCAGAGTGCAGCTACCGAGGAGTCATGATGAGGCTTTCTAACCACTTCATTGCCTCACTGTACAAGATGATATTTGAACAGGACCCACATTCCATGTCCCAAGAAGCGATACAAGCATTGCTTAGCATTGCAGATTGGTATGCCTCACCCAGTGGCACCTTGATCGGAATGTTTGGTGTAGATAAGCCTCTGCATGAGCTACCGAGGTTTGCCACAAATAATCTGGTCATGCAAGAGGTTTCATACCACATCTCCACAGGGTTATCAACAACACTGCATAAGAGGAAGAAGGCACCATGGCCTACTCTTCCTTTGTGGATTGGGTTGTAAAAGATTTGTATCTTGAAAGATGTATATATTGAGACCAAGGAATTGAAGAAGTTCAGATTCAACGCCAATAGTTTCAATATGTATGATCCTCACTACATATGCAAGAACCATTGTGTAAAGGTGTACTTCCCATGGGTCCATGGGGCATGTCATTGGCCAGAGGAAGATCCTTAGAGGTATTGTTATAACTCCTCTAGGTTCAATGAACCGGTTAGCATGGATATAGAATGGAAAGGGACACTGTAGGAAAGAACACCACAGGAAGCAACAACAATAGCAGTAGTGAGCAGAAAACTAACGCGAGACAAAGACAAGAGGAATATTTCTAAGAGCGCAGAGGCCGAGCAAAGCTACAAGTTCAAAGAAGATCCACTTGTTGAAAGAGTAGCTTTGGAGATAGATGCAAAGAAGTGACAATGAAAAAGGGGAGTAGCAAAGAGAAAGAGGGAGAAGCAATGAATGGAAGTAGGAGAGAGGAACTTATATGAGACAAAGAAGAAGCTGAAGGAAAAATGAGAGCTCAAGAGGAGAGAAAAGGAAGAAAGTCATAAACAGGAACATGAATAAAGACAAGGTGTGCTGATAGAGAAAACTACACAAATACAAGTTGAGACAATAGAGAAACTAACAGATGAAGAAGAGGGTGAGAAAGTGCAGGTTCGAGAACTTTCTCAGCAGGTTGAGTAGTTGGTTGAGGCAATGAAAATGGAAATAGAATAGGAGCTAGAGGACCAAGACATTGATCTCATGCTGAGGGCATCTAAGGTCGTACCACAGTCTTCGCCACCTCTAGAACCACAACTAGTCCCGAGTGAGAAATGAGAAGTTGTTCTCCTTGATGATGATCTAGAGATGGATGTGTATATTCTCTAATTTGCCAAGACACAATAGAGGATTGTACATGCATGAAGAAAGTAGCTCCCATATGATCATACATCACATGTGCACACAAAAGAAAGGGTGACTGTACCAGATGTTAGAAGACATCCAGTTGCCATGGCCGAGGCTTCTAAGGCTTATGCGGAAGCCATGAGTTCAATAGTCAAGTTCTTGATAACAGAGAATGATTGAATGGGGAAGGACTTGCAAGAGGCTAGGCAGAGAAAAAAGTAGTCCGCAGGATTCGCCATGACAGAGATGAAGAAAGCAATAGTGGTGGAGATATCAACTTTGGAAGCCACCATGTGGACAATGTATAGAATATTTGTCACCATGCCCAAAGTGGTTGTCGATTTATATGGTTTTTAGTAGTAGTGCGCACATATAGCCCAAAATCTCAAAGATGTTCACACTTCTATTTCGCACATGCAAGAATGGACAATGAGATATAAGGGAGCCTTTCCTTAGTTGCACAAGAGGATGAAGCCAGAGTTTGAGCTAGAAAAACCTTGGATTCAGATGTTGATCTAGAACTATGAGGAGCTCCCTCTGCTCATCACTAGCATAGAGGCTTCCTATGCATGGTTGTTCAGGAGTCTGGATGTCATAGTGCGAATGCACAAGATCCCTTCCATCGGAACCCTCACCTAGGCCATGATGAAGAACCAAGTCATGTTGGATGTCCACAAGTAAATAGAGAATTTGACGTGAGTAGCTGCCAGTGATGACTTGTAACTCAATGCAGAGAACATGCAAAGGTACATCAGTGGTCCAACTGCACTCAGGAGAATGTTGCACATGCTTCAGGATGAGCTGGACAAAGGTTTCAGAACCATATACCTAGAAGCCATGGAGAAAAGAGTTTAATTCAATAAATATGTCATCAAACAGTACTAGGACATAATAGCAAGGAGGTTATTGAGTTGGTATTTCCCCAAGACCCCGCGTGATGTTGTTTTTCTTGTCAAGATGACTCAAGCCTATTTTTGTCCCACATGGGTATATGTGGAAATTGTATTATTGTAAACATATTGTAAGTGAAATTCTAGGTGTCATTAGTGGAATGTGAATAGTCATTGTTGTAATGTGAAGAGTCATGAGGGTAGTCCAAGAGTCAAAGGGGAATGTCAAGGGTCACCCCACCCTTTGCTATATATAGAACCTCATAACTCATAATACAAGATTTTGGGAACCAAGATTTTGGCTAGGCATTGCTTAGAGAAGTGTTGGAGAGTATTGTAGCAAGCCTTGGCTTCTCCACAATGCAGAGGAAGTACATCTCTTTCGAGGAGAAGGTGGTGTTCACTGTAATGTTCGACTATTGGGGCTAGTGGTTGTCAATGGTGTATGTATGGATGGAACTTTCACTTTATAATATATAAAAAAACAAACATGTTTTCATGCATATGTTGTTATTGTATTTGGAATATTCTGGTTTCTTTAGCAATGTATGTTAATTAACTTACAAATTTGTATATTAAGTATTTTGTATGAAATTGTATAAATCTTGTTGTAGGCATGTTGTTGTTTTAACCTATCACTTTGGATTGTGGACTATTCTGCTTTCCATCTTGTGATGTCATTCAACTCATCAGTTCCTTTCCAGTTGTGTAATATTATATGATTCTAAGGGACACACTTCCTTTTCCCCTTTGTGTGTTAGAACCCCCCAAGCATCTCACTTGACTCACTAGAAGGTCACACACTTGCTTCCAATAAAGAAATCACACTTATCTCTACACGCTATTACAGTCAAGACATTTCTTAGCTACCCATTGCTAGGACTCCTACTCCAAATGGTCCAAGGTCTAGTTAGTACTTCTTCCCAGGGAGATCCCCTGACATGTTGGCATGTCCAGTACTGTCAACATATTCTTAATAAAATCCTTGCAGCATCCAGGTCATGTAATGATGTTCTAAATGAAGTCTATATTGTTGGTCTTCCCTATGATATTGCATTTGTTGTCATAAGAGTAGAAAAATCCACATTAGCTCAAAATATGGAGGAGGCTTTAAATGTTGAAAAATATTAAAAATTACAACAAAAAAAGCATTAGGAAATGAAAGAAACAAGACAATATCTTCTTCTAAAAAAGATTTAACTAGTAAAACAATTGACAACAAAAAAGAAAAGGAAAATACCGATTTAGACTCAATCCAAAAGGGCAAAAGACATCGATAACTGATGTAAAAAATGTCCTTTCTGAAACATCATTCATTAAAAAACCTTGGAGGCCATTTAGAAGAAACAACCAAACCCCCCACA
>APFE030459642.1:40626-67253 GCA_000404065.3 Pinus taeda | reverse complement strand
TTTTTGTTGAGCTCATAATGGCAAGAATTATGGAAAAAAAATTGTTGGTTTGATAAATATGTTTAAAGTATTTGTAGAAGCTAAGGAGGGGAATCAACCAAAGGAAGAAGACATAAATGGAGCAAAGTCTAGTAAAAATAATATTTTATGGGATGTTTCACATGGAGTATTAATTGATAATGATTCTATTTAAGATGAAGAAGAAGTTAATGGTGTTTAAACTACATCAAAAAGTCAAAATACTTCTCCTTCTCCTAATCAACCATATTCATAAAATAATAATCCTCTCGCTCAAACCAAAAAAACACAAACTTCTAATAAATCTACTTCTACATCTAATAACGTATCTTCAAGTGAATATCTAGATTATGATTTATTTGAAGACATGAAGAAAACTAAAGCTAATATCTCCTTATTTGAATGATCAAAACTTATCAAAGAGATAAATTGATTAAAGCTCTAGAAAACAATAATTCTGAAAATATCAATTCCAATAAAGCTCCTTCTAAAAACATCTCTAATATTAATGCATCTTTACTTGGAGATATATCATCTTCTCAAACTCCTCCTTTCCTTTTGACTTTTAAAATTTGCAAGAAAAATGTGCACAATTGTCTAGTCAATTCGAGGTCCTCATCTAATGTAATTTGATTATCTGTTGTTCAAAAACTAAATATGTCTCCTAAAAATTAATCTACTCAAATTGTGCAACTTGACAGATCAAGTGTAGAAGTTTTAGGAGAAATAAAAACTGTGCTTATTAGTCTTGCTTTGAATCCCAATATCTTTCATATTATTGATATCATTACCACTAATATTTTAGAATCATATTGCTTAATTCTCAGTCAAGATTGGTCCGAAAAGCTTAATGGTTATTTCTCAACAGACTGGTCTCATTTATGTATACCCTCAAATGGTAGGCCAAATAAAGTTAAGGTTGACCATGAACAACACATGTAACATACAGTAACAAACCTTGAAAATTCTAATGAACCAATCCATTCTCCTGAATATTCATTAGGAAATCATACATTTGATACTTATCTTGGTAAATTCTCATCTGAAGAATTTGTTGTGTTGGAAAGTCAAATTGAAAGCCTAAACTTTCTACAGGTACCAACTTTAAATTCAAGACAAATTTCATATGTTAAGGTTCCATCTATCATTACAACTAATCAAATTAATAGTTGGACTTTATATTTTGATGGTTTCAAATCGAACGAGGGAGCTGGTATTGGATGTGTGCTAATAGATCCTCAAGGGAATTAATTTATCCTATCTTGCAGACTAAATTTCCCTTGCACCAACAATGTAGTTGAATATGAAGCTTTACTGCAAGCTTTTCGTAAAGTTATTGAAATGAACATAAAAAATATCAAAGTTTTAGGTGATTCAAAAATTATAGTAAGACAATGCAATAAAACTATCCATTGTGTATCTAATCTTTTGAGAAATTATAGGCATGAACTAAGGGACTTAGTTCAAAATTTTGATAAATTTGAATTAAATTCCATACCCCATTCTCAAAATAATGATGTTGATCTTCTTGCTAATGTTGCATCAAGGCTTCTGCCAGTTGAATTTTTTTCTCTAGAATGATTTTTAGATGAAATTCTTATTAAACCTTCAATTCCAAACAATATTCAAAATTGGAGATTATTTGATGATGATTATCAAATCAAATATTTCTTAACTCTAGAAGATACTTGAAAAGAGTCCATTATTGTTGAAGATCAACATTTTTCTCAATTGCTATCAGATTTTTTAGATGATCAGAAAAGTCAAAATATATAGTCTAATTAGAAAACTTATATGACTCCCAAAATAAAGGCAAAGGTGGTACAAATTGCAAAACAAATAGCTCTTCAATGCAATTTGAAGTTCTAAATCTAGGAATAGAAAAAGAACCTCAAAATATTAATTTGAGAAGCAATTGTACACATGTTGAACGATCAAAATTGATCAAACTTTTCAAACAATACAAGTTTTTTTACGCCTAGACTTATAATGATATGAAATTTTATGATACTAAAATAATTCAACATGTAATTCCAATCAAATCAGATACTAAACCTTTTTCAACAAAAACTAAGGAAAATGCATCCTAGACTTGAGAGTAAAATCAAAGAATAACTTAATAAACTCTTGAAATCTCATATTATTCTTCCTATAAGACATTCACATTGGATTTCAAATTTAGTCCCAGTTCAATAAAAAAGCAAAGATATCACAATCTGCATTGATTTCTAAAATCTGAATAAATCATCTGAAAAAAAGATAATTACTATGTTCCTCCAATGGAACATGTTTTACAATTAGTTGCGGAATCTGAGATGTTTTCTTTTCTTGATGGATTCTCTGGTTACACCCAAATTTTGGTCACACCAGAAGATCAAATTAAAACTACTTTTTGAACTGAATGGGGCACATATTCTTATAAAAAGATTTCGTTTGAATTAATCAATGTTGGAGATACTTTTCAACGAGCCATGGATATTTCTTTTAATGGACTTATTAATAAATTCATGGTGGTGTATCTGGATGACATTATAGTCTATTCTAATAAAATAACTTAGCATGTTGATCATTTAAGAAAGATATTTGAAAGATGTCACAATTATCAGATCTCATTAAATCCCAAAAAGACTACATTTTTTTCACTAAAGGTAAATTATTTAGGTTTATAGTTTCTAAAATTGGTATTGTTATTGATCCAGGTAGAATCAAATCAATCTTTCAAATCGTTCTTCCTCACAATAAAAAAATCTATGCAATCTTTCTTAGGAAATATCATTTTTATTCGAAGGTTTATTCCAAGTTTTGCAGAAACAGTCAAACCAATGCAAGATATCATTAAAAGAATCATGTTTCTAAATGGAAACCATTATAAATATGCTTTTGAAAAAATAAAACAAACTATTGTTCCTACTCCAGCATGAATCAACCCAAATTTTGATAAATAATTTTTATTATACACATTTTCATCTGATGTTTTGTCTGCAATAGTTCTCACTAAGAAAAATTCTAAAAATACAAAATCCATATTTCTTCCATGAGTTCTAGCTTTCGGGGCGTTGAATTAAATTATCCAAAAATAGAAAAGAAAGCATATGTGATTTATAATTTTGTTAAACACTTTAGACCTTTCTTGTTGAAATATTATACTAAAGTGATAGTTCCACACCCTACAATTAAGAATTTGTTGGTACATAAATATATAGGGGAGAAAAGAGAAAATTGGATGACTACGTTACAAGAGTATGATTTAGATATTAAACCATATAAAGTCATCAAAGGATAGGTTCTACGTAAATTATCAGCCGAATCATAAGGATATCATTCAGATGAAGGGGAAAATTCTAATTCATAAATAGCATGGTACAATGAATTTAAATGAATCAAGAACAAATCCTTTATGTACCTATACCAACAAATACATGGTATGCATATATAAAGCATTTCTTAATTCATGGCACTGCTCCTAACCACTTATCAGTTAAACAGAAAATATCTTTACGTCTCAGATGTTCCAAATATCAGTTAATTGATGGTATTATTTTTGGGAAAAATCAGGATGATGTATGACTAAGATTCCTTAAGGAATCTGATGTAGAAAAAGTATTAGTAGACCTGCATGATGGACCTTCTTGTGGGAATTTTGGAGGAGAAACCACTACACATAAAATTTTGCGAGAAGACTATTATTGGCCCACTATGTTCAAATTATTCATATTCATACACGAGGAAATGTAAAGAATGTCAAATAGAAGTAGGAAAAGAAAAAACACTGGCTCTCCGTCTTCAACCTATAGAAGTGGAAGGACCATTTGAGCAATGGGGATTAGATATCATTGGTGAGATTAATACAAACTCTTCAAAATTACATAAATACATTCTTACAACCACTTATTATTTTGCAATATTGACTGAAGCAATCAGTTTGAAAAAATTCAACGATGAATAAGTATGATATTTTGTAGAAATCCATATAATCACAAGGTTTGGAGTTCCAAAACATTTTGTGTTTGATAATGCTTCATATTTCTCTTCTCTTAAGATAACTAAATTTTTCCTAAATAAAGGTATCAAAATCAATTTTTCCGCTAACTACTACCCTCAAGGTAATGGTTTAGTAGAATCCACAATAACAAATTTGATTCAAATTTTGAAAAAGGCTGGGGCCAAAATCACCAAATAAATTGGCATAACCAATTATCTAATAACCTATGGGTTAATAGAGTTACTCCTGAAAGAGAATTAGGGAAATCCCCATACTTTCCTACCATCGATCCAATCACCTCAACCTATAAGGCATAATTCAATCAAAGATAACGATGTTCGATTATATACATTGTTAAAATCGGAAGAGGAACTACAAAAGGCAAAAGTGAAATTTCATGAACATCAACAAATTATCAAAAAATGGTTTGATAAGCATTTATCATTCGATAGATATTTTGTTGTTGGTGACTTAGTCCTCAAATGGGATAAAAGCCATGAGGAGAAAGGAAAACACTCTAAATTTCAACATCTTTGGATTGGTCCTTTTCAAATATTTTCAAAACTTGGTCCCTGAACTTACATCTTACAAACATTGCAAGACCATGTAGAATTTTTTTGTAGTAAATGGGAAAATTTTGAAAAGATATTTTTCATAAGAAAATATCTCAAATATTTCATTTTACTCAAAGACGCTCGTGTCCTCATTTTTTTTATTTGTTTTGCTCTTTTCAAGATTTGTGTATGTACTTTCTCTTTTCATTTGTTTCTTTAGTTGTAGAATTTCAACTATGATTACATATTCCAAGAAGCATACTTTTATCAATATATTATATTATTTTTCCAAATAAATTAAAATTTAATGACAAATTGTTCTCAAAATATGAAAAATCCATAAATGTTTGATATTACTTTAGTTCTTATATAAACTTTCAACAGTGGGAAAGTGTTTGATTGTTTGTTTTATGTTATGAGAGTTCCACCACCTTCAAATATTTAAAAAATAAACTAAATTGTCTCAAAAAATAAATAATACAATACAAAGATTGAGTTTCTTTTAATACATCAAAGTATTTTCTATTAAAGCAAATCTCCAATACCCTGCTTCCATTGCTTAGCTATGTATAATACGTTTCAAAATTATTCAGAAGCTATAAAGTGAAAATAGGAAGTTTAAAATTGTTCAAAGAAGAACAAATAACTCCTTGGGGATATAAACGCTTGCTGGTAACGGGTCGATGCTTGTAATTCAACTAAATGGGATATTTGTGCTCACCAAGGTGAAGCAATCAAAGGTTTAAAGAGAGATGATTATAACACAAAGCAAAAAAGATGTTGATAGTATTAAAATCCTAAACTTAGTGTTAAAAAGTTCAGAAAATTGATTGGATTTTAAGGTTCTAAAGATATAAATAACTTCAGTATTTGACTCTTATTTCATAAAATTTTAATTTATTTCATAACTACTTCTATTTTTATCGTGTGTTTTTTTGTCAAACTATCAAGTATTTCAAGATAAATCATAAATTAGATGCAATTTATGAAAATTATTATATTTTGAACTATAAACATAAGCCTGATAGAGATAATTGCTTCTTCCAGTGTGTCGCCATATGTTGTTATGATTACAATAACCCCTTTTTTTGTTTTTTTTTTAAGAAAAATACAAGATCCTTATATAAAATTTTCTTGTTTTCCCTAAAAAAATAAAAAATAAGAAAAAAATAACTTATTAAGTCAGAGGTCAGATTATGTTTTTTTTCACGAATAATTGAAATGCACAATCCCAACCCCAACCTCCTGACTTCAAAGTCAGGCCAACTTCGAATTTCTCCCAATAATATTTCAATCCCAACCACCCGACTCTCTGACCTCCCAACTATCATTCAACATTCGAGCTTTCAGTATCACCCAACTCCTATGTAGTCGAGATTAGAGGTAGGTAAAAATCATCAAGAAAATAAACAACCATCTGACTCCCCAACTTCCTGAGTCTTCGACCATTTGTGTAAATTTTTTATTTTTTCTTGATTATAAATAAATTGATTTGAAACTTGGTTTTCCACTTTTTCACACTTAAACATTTTTTATTTAATCCTGATATTAAAATTCTCCTACGTTGTCTTGATTTGCTGAAGAAAATAGTTGGATTACATAATGAAAAATTAATTCATATCAAATAATTCACACATTCTCTAATTTTTAATCAAAATTCATAACTTCCAAACCCATTTTTAGCTATCATGTTGTTTCAAACTATTAGAACTGTTTAAGAGAAATTTGAATTATAAGAAGGAAAAGACTGAGTTTCAACAATTCTATTTAGGTAAAACTATATTCTTAAAGGATTGTTCATCCTTATTTCAATTTTTTTTACCAAAGATAACTCACGTTTTTCATTGTTTTTTTTTTTTTACAGGCCATAAAATGGGCAAGAAGGGAAACTCGCCATAAAAAAGATGAAAGAAGTAGATAATCCAGAACCAGAGGAATATAACCTCAACCCATCCTTGATCTCTTTCTCCACTTATAAAACTCAAAAAGCAGGTACAATGAAGTGGGAGGAGATTTTTATTTCTTTGAAAATAGAGAGTGGTTGAAAATTGCAAGAGCTTCTCAATCAAAGAATAATCTTTTGGAGGGAATTAGGAAAACATAATTTCATTGGGTAGTTGCTAGGGCTAAAATATTCCCTTATTAGGATACCATTTCCTATATTTTTGCACATGTGTATATCCCAACATGCATTGTGTCAGAACGCAACAATAATGTTATAGCCTCTTGGAAATTAGAAGTCTTTTCTACCATTTATAAGCTCAATTTCCTTGCAATCCACCTTAATATTGAATCCCTCAACAATTTTTGAAACAATGTTTTTGAACCATGTGAGGAGAATTATGAAAAAGTGATTGAAGGTTGGTTGCAAGAAGAATAAGAAGGGTTTAAGCTCAAATCTTCAAAAGAATATCCCATTTCTATTTTTAAGAAACCCATCAGATTTGCTATCAAATTGTTAACCTGACTATATGGACAAAAGTATCTAGAACATTGTAAAATGAAATGGATTCCCATAATCCATAGTATCCTTCATGATTTAAAGCGCCTTAATTGGGCCAATATTTTTTCAAAAAAAAAAAATCATAAACACTTTAAAACTATCATTGATATCTCCTCTCGGCTACAAACATAAATTTTGTATGTTTGTTTTCCTAATGGATATCATTATTGCTTTTGTCCCATTTCCCCTAATGAAATGGAATTATCCGGCTAATAAACAACTTGTCATTCATAATTATGCCCCAACCCTTTGGAAAAGCAATTTCAAATTCCATTTTTATGATATATGTCAATTTGTTATGATCCCTCTTCATGAAATTATTTTTGGTGTAATCCCTCCTAGGATAAGTGAAAGTCTCAAAGAAGGCTTGGAATAAATAGGCCATTGGTTTCTAGAAGAACTATTTTCTTACGTAAGGGTCTATGGAAGTAAGGATGGTCCTCACCTTTTACCCAGATACATTCCTGAAAGACTTGCTTTAAGGGAAGTAGAAAATCAAGTTGCTTTGCAGACCCATGCTCAGAAATTGAGCAAACTACAAAAGAAATCTTGGCTAGTATTTCCAATTAAATTTGGAGAAATAAATATTAGAGACCAAGGACATGCATTTAAAGAAGCAAAGGAGATCCAATATTTTTGGCTTTATTCTTTACCTCATTATGAATATGACCCTCATGGAATCATTGCTAATCATTATAAAATAGCAATCTATGTTAAAATATTCACTCATCGGGATCCTCCTTTCGATGAGGTTTTCATCGCTATTGATGATTTCCAATAGGATTTTGACAGAGGAAAGTTTTTAGATGTTGAAGAAAGGACCGAATTACAAGAATTAAAGAAAAAAAATGAAGGATTCTCAAAGGAGAAGAGTCTCCATGTCAATATCTTCATAGAAGATCTTAAAACTTTTTAGCTCTTTAAATATAATTTCAAATAGATCACTTCATATCCTTCCTCTATCTCTCAAGAAGAGCAAGGAATTCAAATTGAAAAAGCAATAGATGTTTTTGTTATAGCTGAAGAAGCTATTACATGGAAGAAATAGTCATAAATGAATACCAACATGTCACGAAAGATGCTACAACTATAGAAGTCCATGAGAAAAAACAATAAGAACCATAAATAATAAAGTCAGAAAACAAGCAAACATTGCATGGACATGAGATAATTGTTATCAATTCTCCTGAAGACATAGAGTAGAGGTAGTCAGAGAACATAACAAATGAATAAATGGAGGTTAATGTAGAAAAGGATAAGAAAATATCTGATGATATTCTTTCTGGAAAAGATAAAGAGGCACTAGAACAACAGATAAATATTGATAAATCTTTAACCATTCAAACATCTCTCGATACTTAAATGAAACCTAGTTCAACTAATATTCCTTGGGATTCTTTTCTATTTAAACATGTTTCTAAACTTGAAACAATTTCTGATATTATTCCTTCTCTAATAGAGCATTACTTTAATTCCCAAACTAATTCAGTGGTTAGAAAAACTAAGAAGAGAAAGTGTGGTTCTCTAGAAATTGTTTTTGAATACAGTTGGCAAGCTTCAAGCAATGTAAATGAGAAAGCAAAGGAATCTTCACAGACCATAGGTGCTTTTGTAAATTATAACCAATATCATCTTAATGAGCTAGCAGCTTCCTATGATAGTAGTTTACAAAGAATCAAAGCACTGAAAAAACAATTAGAAAAGGGAAAATTATTTAACGAAGACAAATAGAAAAGATATCCTGCAACTCTTGTTCAAGGTTTTGCAATAGAAAGGGAAAATATTCAGAATCGGTTCCAAATGGAATTGATTGAGTTAAAATCAAAACATGCTCAACATATTCAGGAATTGAAGGAATCCGATGAGAATCAAACTCGAATATTGAAAGTAACATTGAAATCATGACCACATCTTTGAAAGAGCAGGTCAATTATCTTTAGTATCAACTCAATCAAAACCGAGAAGCAATACAAAGTTTAGGAATTTTCAAATAACATGCATTAAAAATATGATTAATTTTAAGGAAGGATCAATCCAAGTTTTACAAGCGCATGGATAAAATCTCAAGATGTCATCAAGAAATTTTAAATCTTAATGAGAGGATTGATTCCTTAGTAGAAGAAGATAAATATATCAAGGTCAATTTTTTGTCCATCCTTGACTGGGAGAAGCAATTATAGTCAGAAGTAATTCCAAAAGTTTCTAAGAAGGATAAAATACTAATGCATGCATCCTTAAGCCACCGAGAGACAAAATGCAAGGAAGTCATAGAATGGGCTAAAAATTCTCTAAGTCAATGTTTAGCAATATGGGAGAAGGAAACTGACTTTATTAAGGAATTTTATCTTCCAGGTTCTGAACTATTAAAGGAAATCCGTTCAGGAGAATTGAAGAAGCCAGCAAAACACATAATCATTAAGGACCAAAGAGAAATAAGTGAGATCAAAATATGGATGCAACATAATTTTTAGAAGTTTTTGTAGTTCCCTTTTGAATAGATCAAACTCATTTCTAAGTTTGTTAACAAGTATCATAAAAAGAAGAAAACAATCCAAAGTTTAATTTCAAATTATCAGGTCAACACAAATCAGTTTCATATGATTCATTTCTCAGTTGTTTCTCAGGTATATTCAGAATGGGTGAGTCACATCCAAATCCATGCACTGCATCCGTTACTCAACATGGAGGATAAAGACTCTGAGGATGAGGAAGAAAGATAAACAACTAGACAATTTTTCAGGAAAAATCAGTTAATAAGATGAAATTTTTATTTTTAGAAGTATTTCTTTCTTAGAGAAAATATTTATGATTTTCTAATTTGTTATTTATTAAAAAAATGTATATGATTTTTCAAGTATTTATATGGCCTGTTATGTTGGAATAGGGGTCGATAATTTGTGAAAGCTCAGAACTGTATTTTTGAATCAAATTTTTAAGTTACAACCTTTTGAAGACCAATTTCAGAATCAAATGTGCTTTTTAGTTATGCGACTAATGTATGGTCATATTTTTAATTCTTTAATGGATGCATCTGGTATTGTTCTTTGATGTAGAAAAGCTACATCTTTCCACAATTCGTGCGTGGACCTGTGGGTTATGGCCCCACGTATACAACAGAAGCATTCCAATCAGCAGACTTCACGACAAAACTTGACTATCCACTGTCGGTCTTTCTTTGACTTTTCCTTTTTTTCAGGCGCTTCAATCCACACCGTGGATTTCACTCCTTTAGATCCAATGGATATTGCGTCACCTGCTTGCCAACTAGCTTGGCCAATCTCCACCGTCAATCAATCCCGCTCGATCCAACGACTATCGCACAATCTCACGTGAAATATTGCACGACCGATATCAGACTGAGAGCGCGCGAGAAAAGTGGTTTTCTCATTCTACGTGTCAACCGCTAAGGTTAATTGCATGAATTTTATACATACCATTTACTAGGTTTTGTCTGAGTGAGATACCAATTCCCACTTATTGAATACTACCACACAACCAAACCTCATGAATAACACAAAACACAGAGTCATTTAGCACAGAGCTACTCTGGCAGCACGATCTTCATTAATCCATAGAACCAAAAAAACCACGAATTTAACACACAGATAATTGTATTACAGAAAATTATTACATATGCCCCATTGAGTGGCGGCCCTCTACCAGGTCTTACATCGATACTAGGCCTCCTATACAAATACACGAAGACTCTTTTTTATAACAATGGAGAAATTGAGGATCGGATCATTCCAGATCTGATCTTTCCTCATAAAATCGCTAAGATCACTTAACCAAATTACAAAAAACCTTATCGATTTAACGAAATATTCCCTTTTAGGCCATGTCGACTTCTCGAAGGTTTGAAAATATGAATTTGATGTGGGGTGGGTTGATGCTCCTACATCAAACTTCTGAGGTACACAAATTTTATGACCTTCTGGTCATATGCCTTCTTCATCCCTTAGCAATTCTATCCACATCCTCTATGGAATTGCCTTTATGATATTTCCGTGAGCTGCAACAAAACCTATGCAGTAACAAGTCCTCCCTGCTACATGATACCTCACCAAGATTCTCTCCTCTGAGCTCAGTCTTTCTGCATATCTCTGGTTCTCTCTTCTTTGGAACGATTTGAGCACTCTTGGCTTTAGACTACTGCAGTATTCTCACTTTCTTCTTTCGCTACCTGTATGACAGTATAAAGACCACAAACTCTCCAATATTCAACATAATTGTACCTTCTTCTTTTGGACACAAACTCTTTCTTGCAGGAAATCTTTCCTTGCTTTGGTACCACTTTGATGCAGCAAAGCTGCATCTTTACACAATTCGCTCGTGGACTTATGGGTTATCAGCCCACATATACATCGGAAGCATTTCAATTAATAGACTTCACAACAAAACTTGACCAATCACCATCGGTCCTTCTTTGAATTTTCCTTTTTTCAAGCGCTTCAATCCACATTGTCAATTTCACTCCTTCAGATCCAACGGATATCAAGTCACCTACTTTCCAACTAGCTTGGCCGATCTCCACCGTCAATTAATCCCGCTTGATCCAATGGCTATCGCGCAATCTTGCGTGAAATCTTCCACAACTAATATCAAACCGAGAGCGGGCGAGAAAAGTGGTTTTCTCATGTTATGTCTCAACAACTAAGGTTAGTCGCATGAATTTTAGAAATACCATTTACTAGGTTTTGTCCACGCGAGATACCACTTCCCTCTTATCGAATACTACCACGCAACCAAACATCATGAATAACAAAAAACACAGAGTCATTTAGCACAAAGCCTTCACTACTCTAGCAGCGCGATCTTCATTAATCTAGAGAACCAAAAAAACCACGAATTTAACACACTGATATTGTATTATAGAAAATTATTACATATTCCCCATGGAGTGGCGGGCCTCTACCAAGTCTTACATCGATATTGGGGCCCCTCTACAAATACACGAAGACTTTATTTTATAATAGTGGAGAAATAAAGGATCAAATCATTCCAAATCCAATCTTTCCTCATAAAATTGCTAAGATCACTCAACCAAATTAAAACAAACCTCATCGATTTAATGAAAATATTGTATTTTAAGCCACGTTGACTTCTCGAAGGTTTGAAAAATTGAATTTGACATGGGGTCGGTTGATGCTCCTGCATCAAACTCCCGAGGTACAAAACTTTTATGACCTCCTGGTCATATGCCTTCTTCATCCCTTAGCAATTCTTCCTACATCCTCTGTGGAATTGCCTTTATGATATTTCCGTGAGCTGCAACAAAACCTCTACAGTGACAAGTCCTCCCCGCTACATGATACCTCACCAAGATTCTCTCCTCTGAGCTCAGTCTTTTGACATCTCTCTAGTTCTCTCTTCTTTGGAACCATTTGAGCATTCCTAGCTCTAGGCTGCTACAAGCTTCTCACATTCTTCTATCGCTACCCATACGATAATATAAAGATCACAAACTCTCTAATCTTCAACATAATTGTACCTCCTTATTTTGCACACAAACTCTTTCTCGCAGGAAACCTTTCCCTGCTCTGATATCACTTTGATGCAGAAAAGTTGCATCTTTACACAATTCGCTGTGGACCTGTGGGTTATGGGCCTACATATACATCGAAAGCATTTCAATCATTAGACTTCACAACAAAACCTGACCAATCACCATCAGTCCTTCTTTGACTTTTCCTTTTTTTAGGTGCTTCAATCCACGCCATCAATTTCACTCCTTCAAATCCAACAGATATCGCGTCACCCACTTGCCAACTAGCTCGACCGATCTCCACCATCGATCAATCTTGCTCGATCCAACAGCTATTGTGCAATCTCACGTGAAATATTGCATGACCAATATTAGATCGAAAGTGCATGAGAAAAGTGGTTCTCATGCTACTTGTCGACCACTAAGGTTAATCGCGTGAATTTTAGAAACACCATTTACCAGGTTTTGTCCACACGATATACCACTTCCCACTTATCGAATACTGCCTCCCAACTAAACCTCATGAATAACACAAAACACAGAGTCATTTAGCGCAGAGCCTTCACTATTTCGGCAGCACGATCTTCATTAATCCATAGAACCAAAAAAACCATGAATTTAACACACAGATAATTGCATTATAAAATTATTACATATGCCCCATGGAGTGGCAGCCCTCTACCAGGTATTACATCGATTTTGGGCCTCCTCCACAAATACACGAAGAATTTATTTTATAATAGTGGAGAAATAGAGGATTTGATCATTCCAAATCTGATCTTTCCTCATAAAATCGCTAAGATCACTCAACCAAATTACAACAAACCTTATCGATTTAACAAAAATATTGTCTTTTAGGCCATGTCGACTTCTCGAAGGTTTAAAAAATTGAATTTGACATGGGGTGGGTTGATGCTCTTGAATCAGATTCCCGAGGTACAAAAATTTTATGATCTCCTGGTCATATGCCTTCTTCATCCCTTAGCAATTCTACCCACATCCTCTGTGGAATTTCCTTTATGATCTTTCTGTGAGCTGCAACAAAACCTATGTAGTAATAAGTCCTCCCTGCTACAAAATACCTCACCAAGCTTCTCTCCTCTGAGCTCAGGCTTTTGTCATCTCTCTGGTTCTCTCTTCTTTGGAACGATTTGAGCACTCCTGGATTTAGGCTGCTGCAATCTTCTCACTTTATTTCGCCACTACCCGTACGACCATATAAAGAATAAAAACTCTCCAATCTTCAACATAATTGTACCTCCTTATTTTGCATGCAAACTCTTTCTCACGGGAAACATTTCCCTGCTCTGATACCACTTTGACGTAGTAAAGTTGCATATTTACACAATTCGCAGCGTGGACCTATGGGTTATGGGCCCACATATACATCAAAAGCATTTCAATCAACGGACTTCACAACAAAACTTGACCAATCACGGTTGGTCCTTCTTTCACTTTTCCTTTTTTCAAGCTCTTCAATCCATGCCATCGATTTCAATCCTTCAGATCCAACGGATATCGCGTCACCTACTCGCCAACTAGCTCGGTCAATCTCCACCGTCGATCAATCCCACTCGATCCAACGATGATCGCGTAATCTCATGTGAAATCTTGCACGACCGATATCAGACTGAGAACATGTGAGAAAAGTGGCTTTCTCGTGCTATGTGTCGACCACTAAGGTTAATCGTGTGAATTTTAGAAATACCATGTACCAGGTTTTGTCCGCGCGAGATACCACTTCCCACTTATAGAATACTACCATGCAACCAAACCTCATGAATAACACAAAACACAGAGTCATTTATCACAGAGCCTTCACTATTCCGACAACGCGATCTTCATTAATCAAGAGAACCAAAAAAACCACGAACTTAACACACAGATAATTGTATTACAGAAAATTATTTCATATGCCCCATGGAGTGGCAGCCCTCTACCAAGTCTTACATTGATATTATGACTCCTCTACAAATACACGAAGACTCTATTTTATAACAGTGGAGAAATAGAGGATCGGATCATTCCAGATCCGATCTTTCCTCATAAAATCTCTAAGATCGAAGGTTTGAAAAATTGAATTTGACATGGGGTGGGTTGATTCTCCTACATTAGACTCCCGAGGTACAAAAATTTTATGACCTCCTGGTCATATGCCTTCTTCATGCCTTAGCAATTCTACCCACATCCTCTATGGAATTTCCTTTATGATCTTTCCGTGAGTTGCAACAAAACCCCTGCAGTAACAAGTTCTCCTTGCTACATGATACCTCACCAAGATTCTCTCCTTTGAGCTCAGTCTTTCGACATCTCTCTAGTTCTCTCTTCTTTGGAACCATTTGAGAACTCCTGGCTATAGGTTGTTGCAATATTCTCACTTTCTTCTGTCGCTAGCTGTACAACAATATAAAGACCAAAAACTCTCCAATCTTCAACATAATTGTACCTCCTTATTTTGCACACAAACTCTTTCTCGTAGGAAACCTTTCCCTACTCTGATACCAATTTGATGCAGCAAAGCTACATCTTTACATAATTCGCGCATGGACCTGTGGGTTATGGGCCCACGTATACATCGGAAGCATTTCAATCAGCAGACTTCACAACAAAACCTGACTAATCACCATCGGCCCTTCTTTGACTTTTCCTTTTTTTTTTTTCAGGCACTTCAATCGATGCCATCAATTTCACTCCTTATGGTCCAACTGATATCGCGTCACCCGCTCGCCAACTAGCTCGGCCAATCTCCACTGTCGATCAATCCTGCTCAATCCAACGGCTACTATGCAATCTCACATGAAATCTTATACGACCGGTATCAGACTGAGAGTGCACGAGAAAAGTGGTTTTCTCGTGCTACATGTCGACTGCTAAAGTTAATCACGTGAATTTTAGAAATACCATTTACCCAGTTTTGTCCATGTGAGGTACCACTTCCCACTTATTGAATACTACCATGCAACCAAACCTCATGAATAACACAAAACATAGAGTCATTTAGCACAGAGCCTTCACTACTCCGGCAGCCGATCTTCATTAATCTAGAGAACCAGAAAAACCACGAATTTAACGCACAGATAATTGTATTACAGAAAATTATTACATATGCCCCATGGAGTGGTGACCCTCTACCAAGTCTTACATTGATACTGGGCATCCTCTACAAATACACAAAGACTCTATTTTATAACAGTGGAGAAACAGAGGATCAGATCATTCCAAATCTGATCTTTCCTCATAAACTCGCTAAGATCACTCAACCAAATTACAACAAACCTTATCAATTTAACGAAAATATTGTCTTTTAGGCCACGCCAACTTCTCAAAGGTTTGGAAAATTGAATTTGATGTGGGGTGGGTTGATGCTCCTACATAATTATTTAACTTGTGCATATTTAGTTTTGAATGAATATTTGATTATTTTGTTTAAACATTTCTTAGGATATGTTGTAGTATATATCTATTATCAACAGAAGTTATGAACTGTTTACTTTTTACATATTCCTACTTGATGATCGAAATCTTATATCAAAAGGTAGAATATAAGTTGCTCTAATTTATGAGAGAGTGTTGTTTCCTGTTATTTCTAGTTAATGCATGCATATAAATTAAAAAAAAAAACAAATAAAAATTAGTTTGGATAGGAGAAAAACCTCATAAACATATTTTTGAGTTTTTTTTTGTATAAAAGCTCTCCCAAAATCAATTTGTGTGGCAAGCTGGACCCAAATTCCAACAATATTAAAATAAACGTGATTTTTCACTTGGGTTATTATGTTTGAATGAATCCCCTGCACCCCATTCTAACTATTGTTCAAATTGACTTCATCCAATCAACAATTTATTTATATTTTTGTAGATAATTGTAAATATTAAAATATGTCATATATTTTCCCTAGTTTTTAAATTGTTTTATTTTTCATCTCTTTTACATTTTTTAGTTGAGTTTAGCATAAGAAATCAGGCCTTAGTTCTTGAGAGTACACAACCATATCAACGAAAAAGGGTCTAATTGGGACTCTGATCACGCCAATACTCAGTTGTTGTAGGAGTAATTTTTTTGCCTATCAACACATTTGTAATTACTCTAGATTCCCTGATTGCTTTGCATACGATAGGTTGGCTGACTAGGTAATGCTTCCATAGGTTTGTAGTCCACAGGTAAAACTTGATGTAACATCTTTCTTTCTTTCCCCACATCTCCACTAAGCTCCAGGGTTTAGTGTTTTATCAATTCTTATTAAAGCATTGTCTCTCCCTTTGCTCATTTATTCTCGTGAATTAAAAGTCTTTTTTGTCATTCGTATTCATTTATTGTATTTATTCATTGTCTACTATATATAGCTCTGTATGAATTATAGTTGTTGTTGTTTTCCTTTTCTTCTTCATGATGAGTAGATGTTGTAGAGGATAAATTGAGGATGTAGACTTTTCAATCTCCTTTCTTAATCACCTTAGCAATAAATCTTGCCACTAGATCTTTCAGATCAGATGCAGTAGCTTCATGTATGAACAACAACATTTAATTTGGAAAAAGTGTTTCCAATCATAATATTCATGGAGCTATTTTTTGGATTAGAGTAGTCAAATCCACTTTGAAGAATCATTGGTACTATTGCTCAGTCAAATTATTTGCTCACATTGACGATCAAAGTTCAGATTAAACTAATTGCATAGAGCCTGGAGATTTATAGCACCCTTCTAGTTTAGTTGTAGGAGGCTATAAGTAAAAGGTATTTAACACTCAGATATATTTATCATAATGAATATTGATGGAGCATTTCATGTTGGTTGAGTTCACAATATGATTTAGGAACTACTTAAAGGAATGAATTGCTAGAATTTTCTTGTGGCATGTTGATGGCCAAACTTATGATCTCATCAACATTCGGGAAGGCCATATGGTCAAAGTCCCAAATCAAACTCTATATGTTTAAATGATGGTTCTGAATGATTCTATTGGGTCTAGTTACCCCCTCTCTCTCCTTGCTCAATTATGGTGTTTCTATTTATAATCAACAAGATGAGAGATATCAGATGTACCCTCTTGTAGTGCACATGCAAGAAAGCAAACCTTAAGTTGACTTGAGGGCTCAACCTGAGTCACAAATGAAATTTTCCCCTGAGTGAGGGGACTTCTAAGAATGCAATTAATTAATATAACTATGAAGCTAAATTTAAATGCAAGTAACAAATAAAAATCTAATCTAACTTGATACTTAGGAGGTAGCTCCCAAATACCAAGTGCAAGGATTCAATTAACATGGGGATTTAACATGTTTTTTTTTATAAAGAATGCTTAGTTGTTGAAGAAGTTCTAATAGCTGGTATTAAGATTACCATGCATGCTATGTTGAGAGATTATAATAGTGAAAAATAGGCCATCAAAATGTAGAAAAAGTTCTTACAACTTAATGATAATTAAATCGATTTTAAATGAAAGATTTCTGAGTAAATAGCTACTCATAAATCTGATTTAAGCACTTCGAGAAAATAGGAAATGAATAACAAATCTATAATTTTATTAAACAAGATATCTCATCTAACAAACAATCACTAGAATATTCAACAAAAGTGCAAAATGTGAAAAATCTCGCATAAATCTGTCATTAAATGAATGAAATTGCATTAACAAATAAAAGTACTTATAAATACAATTATAAAACATGATTCTTTTTCTCTATTTCTTGATTCGATCTCCAACTGACCTTCCAAAATCATAAGCTTTGCCACTAAAGGGAAATAGTTGCAATAGTGCAAGCTCTGCTTCAAATGCAAAGTCTAAATCTCGAAAAGAAAACCCCCAATAACTTAGATATGAGTTTTCCTCTCATCCTACAAGTAAGAATCCCTCTACAAAAGTGCCTAAAGTATCAAAGTTTCAGCCAAGATGAACCTTTTCCTCATTCTCAAAACATATAATTTTAAAAAAGAATCCAAAATGGAGAGTTGTTGGAAGAGGTTTGGATCCATCAATTTTGGAGTTGTTATTCCTCTTTCTTTCCTTTGCTGGTGCAATCTCATTGATCTAAAATATCTTAGCTTCATTCTTTCCAACAAACCTCTTGCAAAAACCAATCAAAATTGAAATAAAATGAATTAATTTTGCACATAAAAATCAAAATGCGAAAAAATTGGAAAAACAAACTCTCAAATTGAATTTTAATTAAATGAATAAAATAAATAAAAATTGTGCCTCTTAATGATCATTGTATACATCTTTGGCCAAATAGGATAGACTCGAATGAATTTGCCACAACAAAAGTTTCAGCCAACCAAATTTTCCAAAACAAATTTAGACATTGCTTTTTTTGGTGTAAATCCAGAGTTCCATTTTCTGCGAATTTTTAGGTACAATTAATAATCAAATATGATCATAAAACTACTCCCAAATTGTTCTACGTGGTTTATTTTCAACGAATCATCCTGTGCCTCATTTGGCCAAATAAAACTCTAGATAATAGCTTCCAAAGTTAAATTATCAAAACTGCCAATGTACTTGCTTAACAAAATTTAAACATTTTATTAAAATAAATAATTTTAAATTATATATCTAAATTTAAAAAAATTTAATAACAATTAATTTAAATTAAATAATTTTTAAATAAATATTAATATTTACAAATTAATATATATCTATATATATATATAGTATATATATAAAATAAATTAATAATTTTTTCTAATTAAAATAATTTAAAAATATATATATATTTTAATGGATAGTGGCTTTTGGGTCCCATAAAGAGCCCATGGATTATAATGGAGAGGGAAGGGGGTTATAAGGGAAGAGATGAGGTAATGGAGGAGGAGAAGGTTTAATATGAGGAGAGGGAGTAGCTCAGAGGCCTGGGAAAAATAGAGCCCGAACGGTATTAGAAAAGGTATTCGGGGAGAGATTAGTTGGGCTCCACGTGGAGTGGGTCTTTTTCCCCATACCATATAATATGATTTTGTGAGAGAACTCAAGAGCCCGTAAGCCCGAGGTTTTTAGAATGGAGTTGCCTATAATGCGACTTTTTGGGAATGGAGTTGTCTATAATGCGACTTTTTGGAGATTCTGGTGACGGAATCCGGCGGAAGAAATTGAGGTAAATCTTGATTTGTTGCAGTTAAAATGGTTTTTTAACTGCATATTTGGATTCAGCACCCTGAGAAACCCCCGGGACACTTTGATTGTGCATAAACTAGCTATCAAACTTGTGATTCCAATAAATTGCTGCCGGATTTTGACCGGAAAAACCCACCAGAAAGACTTCCAAAAAGTCTCATTATAAACAACTGCTTTTAGAATTGAATTTAGTTTTCATTCTAAACACAATTATTTATTTATTTTTTAATATTTTAATTCGTAAATTATGTAATATATACCATTTGAATTAAACTATATTTTTTTTGGTTATGATTGATATGTACATTAAGTTCTCGGTTGTGATGGTTTTGTGGGATAGTTAGTTAATATATTAATTAATTAAGATTAATATTTGTATACTATACATATTATTAAAAAACTAATTTAAAATTAATTTAGGTTAATAAATTAATTAACTAATAAATAATACAAATTATAAAATTAATTAAATTTATAAAAGTAAAATACATTTTGTACATTTTTTAGTTTAGGTAGTGACAATTAATTGAATTTTAAATAAGTGTAATTTTCAAACCGTAAGTTTAAATTCAGCGAAATTAGAGTTGTTGGAAAGCTTACGAGAAACCGTACTTAATGAATAAATCGAAGTAAAGAACTGAGAAAACAAAATCTCACAAAATAAACCAATTGAAAGCATGAAGGAAGTGAAATGACCAAAATTTACATAAAGGGTCACCATAATTTTTTGTAAAAAATTATGGACAGGGGGAGGGGAGTTGTGGCCACAACATGGCCATATGAGCGTTTTCCAATGAGAATAGAGGGTCTGTCAAACAACTAAAGAGTTCATTTCATGCATCCAATTTTCTTTTTGAGCTACTTCTCAAAATTAGTTATCATATATTATGTGAAGAAACTTTGACACCATTTTTCTCCTTCTTGACTCTATTTTTCAAGTTATTAGTTATTCCCTTCAATGATATAAGCCTATAACTAGTTGTTAACTTCCATTAATGAAATGGCTTTCAGAAAATATGGTTTCACTGCTTGGTTTATTTCTTGTGGAAGGCTAGGATTAGTGCTAAACAAAGATTTGGTTTCACTACTCGGTATGTTTCTTGTGGTAGGCTAGGATCAATGTTAGACTAGCTCCTTTAGATCACATGAGGTATAAGAATGGCTGCTAGACTTTTATTGTGGAAGGCTAGGATCAGTGCTAGACAAAGCTTTGGTTTCACTGCTTGGTATGTTTCTTGTGGAAGGCTAGGATCAATACTAGACTAGCTCTTTGATATCACATGAGGTAGAGGAATGGGTTTCTAGACTTTTCTTGCGGCCATAAAAGCACTTTCCAAAGAGAATAGAGGGCTTGTAAAACAACTAAAAAATTATTGTCACGCATCCAATTTTCATTCCAAGCTAGTTCTCCAAATTAGAATCATCATATATTATGTGAAGAAACTTTGACAACATTTTTCTCCTTCTTGACTCTATTTTTCAAGTTATTAGATATTCCCTTTAACGATCTAAGCCTATAACTGGTTGGTGTGCATATTATGTAACTTCTCTAATATATAAAACTAGCATTTGGCATATGGCATGTGTAACTACTTGGGATTCCCTAACTGCTCTAGAGACCATAGGCCAGCTGACTAGGTAATGCATCCATAAGTTTGTAGTCCATATGCAACACTTCATGTAACATCTTTCTTTCTTTCCCCACATCTCCACTAGGTTCTAGGGTTTATTATTTATCAATTCTTGTTAAAGCATTATCTTTCCCTTTGCTCATTTATTCTCGTGAAATAAAAGTCTTTGTTGTCACTAGTATAAATATGTTGTATTTGTTCATCGTCTATTGTATATAGCTCTATATGAGTTAGAGTTGTTGTCATTGTCCTTTTCTTCTTCTTAATGAATACATTTTGTAGAGGATAAGTTGAGGAAGTAGCTTTTTCAATCTCCTTTCTCAATCACCTTAGCAATAAATCTTGCCACTAGCTCTTTCAGATCACATGAGGTAGCTTCACGTATGAAAAACAACATTTTATTTGGAAAAAGTGTTTCCAATCATAATATTCCTATAGGTATTTTTTGGATTAGAGTAGTCAAATCCACTTTGAAGAATCATTGTTTTTTTTTTCTAGGTTAAGACTAATCTAAGTACCCATGGGGGATTTGAACCGGTGACCTATCGCAAGGAGTGCCTTAACAGCGCACCCATTCACCGTCAATCCAAAGCCCCGTGGGCACTTTGAATAATCATTGTTACTATTGTCCAGTGAAATTATTTGTTCACGTTGATGATCAGAGTTCAGATTAAGTTAATTGCATAGAGCTAGGAGATTTATAGCACCCTTCTAGGTTGGTTGTAGAAGTCTATAAGTAAAAGGTATTTAACACTCAGATATATTTATCACACTTAATATTGATGAAGCACTTCATGTTGGTTGAGTTTAGATTAAGTTAATTGCATAGGGCTAGGAGATTTATAGCACCCTTCTGGGTTGGTTGTAGAAGGCTATAAGTAAAAGGTATATAACACTCAAATATATTTATCACAATCAATATTGATAAAGCACTTCATGTTGGTTGAGTTTATAATATGATTTAGAAACTACTTAGAGGAATGAGCTGCTAGACTTTTATTGTGGCCATACAAGTGTTTTCCAATAAAAATAGAGTGTTTATCAAACAAATAAATAATTCTTATCATGCATCCAGTTTGTTTTTAAAACTGCTACTCCAAATTAGAATAATCATATATTATGTGAAGAAACTTTGTCAACAATTTTCTCCTTCTTGACTCTCTTTTTCAAGTTATTAGCTATTCCCTTCAATGATCTAAGTCTATATCTGATTTCTAGCTTCCATTAATGAAATGACTTTGAGAAAATCTGGTTTCACTCCTTGTTTTGCTTCTTGTGGAACGCTAGGATTAGTGCTAGATAGAAATCTAGTTTCACTTCTTGGTTTGTTTCTTATGGAAGGCTAGGATTGGTGTTAGACTACCTCTTTCAGATCACATGAGGTAGAGAAATGAGCTGCTAGAATTTTCTTGTGGCCATACAAGTGCTTTCTAATGAGAATAGAGGGTATGTCAAACAACTAAATAATTTATTTCACGCATCAATTTTCTTTTCAAGCTACTTCTCCAAATTAGAACCATCATATATTATGTGAAGAAACTTTGACAACATGTATCTTCTTCTTGACTCCCTTTCTCAAGTTATTAGCTATTCCCTTCAATGATATAAGCCTATAACTAGTTGGTGTGCATATTATATAACTTCTCTAATATATACAACTAGCATGTAGCACATATCATTTGTAACTACTCGAGATTCCTTGACTACTGTAGATACCATAGGTCGACTGGCTAGGTAATACTTCCATAGGTCTGTAGTCCATAGGTAAAACTTGATGTAATGTCTTTATTTCTTGCCCCACAGCTCCACTAGGCTCCAGGTTTTAGTATTTTTGAGTCTCCCTTTGCTCATTTATTCTCGTGAAATAAAATTCTTTGTTGTCACTAGTATTCATTTGTTGTATTGTTCATTGTCTATTGTATATAACTATGTATGAATTATAGTTGTTATCGTTGTCCTTTTCTTCTTCTTGATGAATACATTTTGTAGAGGATAAGTTGAGGAAGTAGTTTTTTCATTCTCCTTTCTTAAACACATTAGAAATAAACGTTGTCGTTAGCTCTTTCAGATCACATGAGGTAGCTTCACATATGAATAACAACATTTAATTTGTAAAAAGTGTTTCGAATCATAATATTCATGTAACTATTTTTTGGATTAGAATACTCAAATCCACTTTGATGAATCATTGTTATTGTTTTTCAATCAAATTATTTTCTCACATTGATGATCATAGTTCAGATTAAGATATTTGCATAGAGGCAAGATATTTATAGCACCCTTCTGGGTTGGTTGTAGGAGGCTATAATTAAAAGGTCTTTAATACTTAGATATATTTATCACAATTAATATTGATGAAGCACTTCATGTTGGTTGAGTTCATAATATGATTTAGGAAATACTTAGAGGTATGAGTTGTGAGACTTTTCTTGTGGCCATAAATCGCTTTCCAATGAGAATAGAGGGTATTTCAGACAACTAAAGAATTATTGTCATGCATCCAATTTTATTTTCGATCTACTTCTCTAAATTAGAATCATCATATATTATATGAAGAAAATTTGACAACCTTTTTCTCCTTCTTGACTCTCTTTTTCAAGTTATTAGTTATTTCCTTCAATGATCTAAGCCTATAATTAGTTGCTAGCTTCCATTAATTAAATTTTTTTGAGCAAATCTAGATTCATTGCTTGTAATTTTTTTTGTGGAACACTAGGATCAGTGTTAGATAGATATTTGGTTTCATTGCTTGGTATGTTTCCTGTGGAAGGCTAGGATCGGTGCTAGACTAGCACTTTTAGATCTCATGAGGTAGAAGAATGAGCTATTAGACTTTTCTTGTGGCCATACAGGTGATTTCCAATGAGAAAAGAGGACTTGTCAAAAAATTAAAGAATTTTTTTCATGCATCCAATTTTCTTTTAAATCTACTTCTCCAAATCAGAATCATCATATATTATGTGAAGAAAATTTGACAACATTTTTCTTCTTCTTGGCTCTCTTTTTCAAGTTATTAGTTATTCCCTTCAATGACATAAGCCTATAACTGGTTGGTGTGCATAATATGTAACTTCTTTAATATATACAACTAAGATTTGGCATATTGCATCTGTAACTGCTTGGAATTCCCTAAATGCTCTGTATACCATAGGTTGGCTGACTAGGTAATGCTTCCATAGGTTTGTAGTCCACAAGTAACACTTGATGTAATGTCTTTATTTCTTGCCCCACATCTAAATGAGGCTCTAGGGTTGAGTATTTTATCAATTCTTCTTAAAGCGCTGTCTCTCCCTTTTCTCATTTATTCTTGTGAAATCAAATTCTTTGTTGTCACTAGTATTCATTTGTTGTATTTGTTCATTGTCTATTATATATAGCTCTATCTGAATTATAGTTGTTGTTGTTTTCCTTTTTTTTTTTTGCATGTGGTTCACGAGCACCCTGGTCAATGAGTGATCGCTACATCCACGGAAAAATCTGGGTGATAGCTAGGCTAAATCGCCCCTCGGCCTACTGCAAGACCTAACCCCAAGGGCTTCGGGTGGATTCGACCCTGTGACCTCCCGATGGCGAGGCACCGTTTTTGACCAACTGAGCTAACCCTTGGGGCTTGTTGTTGTTCTTTTATTCTTCTTGATGAATACATTTTGTAGAGGATAAGTTGATGAAGTGGCTTTTTCAAGCTCCTTTCTTAATCACCTTAATAGTAAATCTTGCCACTAGCTCTTTCATATCACATGAGTTGCTTCATGTATGAATAAAAACATTTAATTTGGCAAAAATGTTTCCAATCATAATATTCATGTAGTTATTTTTTGGATTAGAGTAGTCAAATCCACTTTGAAGAATCATTGTTACTGATGTTCAGTCAAATTATTTTCTCACATTGATGATCAAAGTTCATATTAAATGAATTGCATGGAGCCAGGAGACTTATAACACCCGTTTGGCTTGACTGTAGGAGGCTATAAGTAAAATGTGTTTAACACTCAAATATATTTACCACAATGAATATTGAATAAGCACTTCATGTTGGTTGAGTTCACAATATGATTTAGGAAATACTTAGAGGTATGAGCTGTTAGACTTTTCTTGTGGCCATACAAGCACATTCCAATGAGAATAAAAAGTTTGTCAAACAACTAAAGAATTCTTGTCATGCATCCAAATTTATTTTCGAGCTACTTCTCCAGATTATAGTCATCATAAATTGTGTGAAGAGACTTTGACAACATTTTTCTCCTTCTTGAATCTCTTTTTCAAGTTATTAGTTATTCCCTTCAATGATCTAAGCCTATAACTAGTTGCTAGCTTCCATTAATGAAATAGGTTTGTGAAAATCTGGTTTCATGGCTTGGTTTGTTTCTTGTGGAATGCTAGGATCAATGCTAGACAGAGATCTAGATTCACTGCTTGGTATGTTTCTCGTCTAAGGCTAATATTTGTGCTAGACTAGCTCTTTCAGATCACATGAGGTAGAAGAATGAGCTAATAGAATTATCTTATGACCATACAAGTGCTTTCCAATGAGAATAGAGGATTTTTCAAACAACTAAAGAATTATTTTCATGCATCCAATTTTCTTTTCAAGCTACTTCTCCAAATTAGAATCATCATATATTATGTGAGGAAACTTTGATAACATTTTTCTCCTTCTTGACTCTGTTATGAAACCAGCTCACAAAAAGATAGAAAAGATAGATCAATGCCTTAGAATTCAGCCTCTTCGTGGGGGAAACCTCCTTTACATTACACAAATGAACAATTATTGGATGATACAAATGACAAGACCTCCTTTCTATATATAGGAGTCTAAGGGGTCATAACACAATTAGAGCCGACATAACAATACTAACGTAAGGGCACAATAATAACAATAGTGGGCTTCTACGGGGCACAATAGTAACAATATGGGGACTACATGGGTACAACAATATAATAAGGGGATTGTACTAATAACAATAAGGAGTTACACTAGTAGTATAGGGGCCTAACATGCCCCTCTCCTTCAAAAAGTGTTGTCCTCAACGATTGAGTAGTTCTTGATGCTTCTGTATAGAATTCTTGTCCTCCGCTGTGGAATCTTCAGCAGGTAAGTTCTTCCACTTGATGAGATACTCTGAAATTGATCGATTTCGTAGCTATCGAGTTCTTGTTTCTATGACTGCTCCAGGTTCCAATATGATTTTTCCTTCCTCTTCAAGTTCTAGTAATATTGTTTGAATTCGGATCTTCTGCAACTTTTGAATTAGTGCCTACACTTCTTCGTCCTTCTTCCATTCATCCCTTGCTTCGTTTATCCAATCTGGTTGGATAATAGAAATAGCACAAAACAATGCTTCC
>APFE030459642.1:18262-31429 GCA_000404065.3 Pinus taeda | reverse complement strand
TAATATTAAATTAATAAATGGAAATTTGACTGGTTCCTTGGGTCAGGAAATAACCGTTAGTACTTTTTAGCTGTTGGAGTCTCTGCTTAGACTATTTAACATGCTAGACTTGATCTGTCTCTTCAACTTGTCTTGATGATGAACCACACTAGTTGGTTCGAAACGCGTCGACAAAGGTCTTTCTTGATGTGATTTACGCCGAAATCCTTCTTATATAGCTATGATTGATCACATAAGCCTCAATTCTACAAATGAAAAATTCTTGGATGATATAAATGACAAGACCTCCTTTATATATATAGGAGTCTAAGGGGTCCCAATACAATAAGAGCCTACATAACATAATATTGTAGGGGCTCAAAAGTAACAATAGTGGGCTTCTATCGGGCACAATAATAATAACATGGGGACTATATGGGTACAATAATACAATAAGGGGGTTGCACTAATAATAATAAGGGGTTACAGTAGTAGTATAGGGACCTAACATACCCCTCTCCTTCAAAAAATGTTGTCCTCAACACTTGAGTAGTTATGGATGCTTTTGTATAAAATTCTCATCCTCCCATGTGGAATCTTCAGTGGGTAAGTTCTTCCACTTGATGAGATACTCTAAAATTGATCAATTTCATAGTTGTCAATTTCTTGTTTCTATGATTGATTCAAGTTCCAATATGATTTTTCCTTCCTCGACAAGTTCTGGCAATATTGTTTGAATTGGGATCTTCTCATTAGGTAAGGTCAACATTTCTTAAATGCATGTAGTCTTGCCAACATTTCCTTCTCATAAATAGCTTTGTGTAAATACTTTCCTTCCATTGGAAGAATTTCGAAAGCAATGGGTATTTCTTCTTGCATTAAAACAACACCAATTCCATTTCTTGAGGCATCACATTCCACAATAAAGGTTTTTGTGAATTCCATCATAGCTAAGACCAGTGTTTAGCACATTGCCTCTTTAAGATGTTCAAAGGCCTTCGTTGTTTCTAAAGTCCATGAAAATGCATCTCTCTTCAATAATGTTGTTAGAGGTGTTGTTATTCTCCCATAATTCTTAACAAACTTGCGATAATACCCTATCAACCCAAGAAATCCTCGCACATGCTTTATGGATGTGGGGATTTTCCATTCCTTAATGTCTTTAATTTTTCTATCTCTACCTTAAAAGCTTCATGAGATACAATATAACCCAAATATTCCACCTCTTGTACTCCAAAGAAACATTTGGAGCTTTTTCCATATAATTGTTTTTCCTCCAATAGTTTAAGCACCATGTCGACATGTTGAACATGATCCTTCCAAGACTTGATGTAGATCATTATATTATCAAAAAATACTAACACAAATTTTCCAAGGAGGAGTTTCAAAATGGAATTCATAAAACCTTGAAATGTAGACGGTGCATTGGTAAGGCCAAAAGGCATGACCAAAAATTCATAATGACCCTCATGAGTTCTAAATTTTGTTTTCGGAATGTCTTCATTCTTCATTCTGTTTTGAGGATATCCTAAATGAAGATCCAACTTGTTGAGGTAAATTGATCCATGCAATTCATCCAATAATTCATAAATGACAAGAATGGGAAATTTATCTTTCATAGTGAGCTTGTTGAGCTCCCTATAATCCGGACACATGTGCCAAGACCCATCCTTCTTGTGCGCCAATACTACTAGAGCAGAGAAATAACTTTGACTAGGTTGAATTATACCAACCTCTAGCATTTCTACAACCATACATTCAATTTCACTATTTTGGGCATAGTGATATCTGTACGGCCTGATGTTTAGAGGAAAATTTCCTGGAATCAAATGAATACCATGATCATGATCACGAATAGGTGGGAGGCCTTTGGGAGTCTCAAATACCTTGGAATGATTGTCCAAGATTTTTTAGGTATCTAGATAAATAGATGATTTCGATGTGGGAACCTCTAGCGAACATAATTGTGCAATTGCACCTCATTGTTATTTCTTTAGAAGCTTTGTCATTCCATTAGAGCTGATTATCTTTCCTGGTTTCCCTACGATACCCCTTAATTCAACTTCTTTTCCATCTGAAAAAAATTAGTGGGCCCCAGTATTGCAGCAATAATGTTGCAACTCCCGGGACTCCCTTCTTTACTTTTATCAACCCAGTAGTTCGTAACAAACTTGGAAGCGACGGTGTTGTATGCACAAGTACTAGCTCTTGTCGCGACTGTCACTTGATCAGCTGGCACAAGTCTGCTAGGAGCTTAAGCCAACTTCAATGAGCTCTTAGAAGAAGATATTAACTGATGCATGAAAGCTAACTCAAAGGAGGCTAATCGACTTGCAGAAAGAAACCAAAAGGTGGAAAGGAAATGCAAACCCTAGTTTTACCAACTAACCCTACTGGTGCAAGAAAAATGATGAAAGCTACAGAAAGGAATGCCTTTGACTATTAGAAAGGTAAAATGCATGTGACTAAGCTACTTCTGAAGCAGAATCTAAAAAGAAACATCTTTTTGTATTTTTGAGTAAGTTGGCCGAATTATTGTGCATGTGCTTTAACTGTGCAGAGGTGGATTGGTGAAAGGAAATGCTTGCAGGAGGTTGGGAAGGTTAGAAGAGGGCCTAAGGGGTCCCTAGCACCCTTCCAAAGAGTTTCACAGTGATCAGATCTCAAGAAACCGCTTTCGTGAGCTTCTACAGGAAGTCTACAGGGGTTTTACAGGATGTTCTGTAATTTCTACAGGATGTTCCGAAAAGAGGATTTTGGAGGGTTGATGGAGGAAAAATAGTGGGAAAGTGGAAATGGAGGTTGGATAAGGATGTTAAGGGGTCTAGGACCTGGTGAATGAGGCTAAGGAGAGATTGGATTTGTTCAAGGATGGAGGGAGCAATGATGCACAAGAATGTAGAAACTAGGGCAAAGTGAGAAAACTTGGCAAATGAGAGGCAAAAATCTGAGTTAGAGGATGAAGCAGGTTGCATGGATGGAGTAAGGATAGATGAGGAGGTATCATAGGTACTCTGCACGTTATTTTCCAAAACTGATCAACAAATGCTATGCAAACCAAAGATCTAACTACTTTAAGCTAATTTTACCTAAAAACCATAAGCATGATGCACAACAGTTTATTGGTAGCAAATCACATAAATCAACTATGGAAACCAAACAAGAATGGATCTGAGCATGTAATCACGACTGGTATCAACTTCTGCAAATGAGAATCTAACACTAATAATTGCATGATGAAGCAAAGACAATGTTTTTGGTGGTAGCAAGGACACCTTGGTCCCAGCTCATGGTCCCATTGAGGGAGAGGTGAGATCAAAGGTGCTTGATAGCCTTTTTCTGAAGATTTTCTCTGTTATTAACCTATAAAATCAATCTGAACGTGAAAAACATTTTTAATCATCAAAAGCAATCTAAATAACAAAACAAGATTTAAATCTAAATAGCATATTTTATTCTAAGAATGTAGCAAAAACACATAAAAGTAAACAAATGAGGTATTGGGCACTTGGGTTGGGCCCAACCCCAAGAGCTACAGCCTCCTAAGAGAGATTAGAGCTGATGCAAAGCTGATCCTAATAGTTACATCCAAAAAACTGTCCACAAGGAAAACCTTGAAAATGTGCTGAAATGCAGAGCTAACCTACTGCCTAAAAAAGACTAAAAAATGACTAAAATCGAACTGCAAACTAGCTAACTATTGGCTAACCCAATGAGGCCCTAAGCCCTCTTATTTATACAAATTGAGGACCCCAACAGTCCTCCTAAACTTTAGGGACTCGGCTACCAAAACTTGCAGTTAACAACAACTTTACTAGCCCTTGCTTGGCTACCCTTGTGATAATCGATTTGGTGGCCCTTGAACTCCGAGCTGCTGGTGGAGAATTCGAGGTAAGGGCTCATAAATGAAGGGGACACCTTCCTACAAATCCTCTCCACGAATTTGGCTGCCAAGTGCTCATTTAAGCCTTTGATTTTGTCTCCAAGTTGACCAAAAAGACTGCATAAAGCACACATTAGACTTGTTGGCATAATAACTAACCCAATTCACTCTATTAGCATAAATATAATAAAAAACATGCAATAAACTAATGAGAATGGTGGATTAATTTGAATTAGGAGGCTGAATGAGCCCATATAATTACTCATTTCTGGGGCTCATCATCACCTCCCTACTGAAAGTGTTGCTCATCCTTTGAGCGACTAATAGCTTAGCCCAAGTTTCCTGTAGAGAATTCTTAGCTTAGCCCAAGTTTCATGTAGAGAATTCTCAGCTTCCTGTAGAACTGTCTCAGCTTACTGTAGAGCTATCTTTGAGTCCATCATCTGAATCCTCTCTCTCCAAGTGAAGGTTTTTTGGCTTCCTCGTTCATAGGTGATGGATATCTTTGAAGGAGACTCCTCCTTTTGTTTAGTTGTTGTGTCCTTAATGACAATTGGTTCCTTTGACTATGGCTGGGATCTGCCTACTTTGATCTGTGTGCTCCTCCTCACCTTAAAGTACAGGGAAGTTTGCCTTTTCCTCTTCCCTTTTTGTTTTAGAGGTGTGCTTAGAGCGGCAAGCACGGCTGTTGCCTCTCTTGCTAATGTTTCGAGTGATTTCTCCTCTTGTTGTTCTATTTTCATGCTTCTTGTAGAAAGTCTTGTGTCATCTGTTTTGGTCTACTTGGTTGGATGTGTCTTTCCTTTTAGTTTCTGTGTGGTTGCCTTGGCTGTGACAGCGTTTATCTGGGATTTTTCAGCCTTTTCTGCCCTACTATGCATCCTCCTTTCCTGTGGTGTTTGTGTTGTTGTCTGCACCTCTGTTTTAGGCTCAGCAACCTGGCTCATTTCTCCTTTTCCTCTCTATTCTTGCTGTGCCTGGATGTCTTGCGGTTTTTCACCATCGGTTTTCTCACCTTTTTCAATGTGTTCTTCTTCCTCACTTCTGGATGGGGTGATATCTTCAACCAAAACTCTGATATTGTCGTCCCTAAACATGTTTCAGAAGATTTCCCATGATATGGGGATAGTGTAGGTGTGCAGGGCATCTTCTACTAATAATTTAATGAGCCCATGATGGGCCATCTGGTCTGGAATCCCTTCATTCATTTTTGTCCCTCATTCAACTAGTGACTAAAGGAGAAAATAGGGAATGCTTAGTTTCATTTTTGGAGATAAATCAATTCCATGTCTAAGTTCACATAGCAACCTAAAATGATAACCATAGATAATGCTGAATCTTCCTTTACAGGTAATGTACTTCATGATTTGGAAACTGACTTCCCTCCAGAGAGGAGGCAAGCTGGCTCTCCTCACTCCATTTTTGTCCTCTACAGGATATTCCTTAGGTAGGAAGAATGCTTTCTTGGCAGCTTGGCCCAGTTTCCTCTCTTCTTTGCTCCAAGATATCCCTAATGGCAGACCGGTGACTCGACTAATGAGCTCAGGGGTTATCTCTAGGGTCAAACCCCTAAAATTGACTGTGGCCTGTGTCTCTGATTGAGATCTCAGGGACATTAAAAATTCTTCAACTATCTAGTTATGAAAGGAAGAGTTTTGCTTCTACATACAGAGGACAGAGACCAAGTTTTATTCTCAGGACACATTCAGATATGCAATTTTAAAATTTTCACCCACAGGCTGGCTCTCACAACTGCATATGCCTTCCTTATAAGAGAATTTTAGAAACCAGAAACGTGTAGAAGAATTTTGATGCAGAAAAACTGAGAAATTCTGTGCAATACACAAGCAAACTGCTATTTCCAACTCACGGGCTGATTTTTCTCTGATTCCCCAATTAAGATAGTTCAATTCACCACCTTTTCGAAACATACCATGCATGGAAGATTGTTTCGAGCCTACCTCTCTTGGAACTTCAAATTTGACGAAGCAAAATCCCGGATTTTCTTTCTGCATGGTTGTTTCTGCCTTTCCTGTAAAAGGCTCTCATTTCCTGTAGAACAAAACTGTGCTTCTTGTAGAGCCTGATAAGCAGGAGGGTTTTGAAAAATGGCAGAGAAAGCTTGGTCTGCTGCTATGGAGGTGGTATGGAGCTTGTTGCAGCTGCAAGGACGATGATAAATTGGAAACAATAGTGGTGAGAGTTCGATTGGTTGTTTATGAAGATTTCTGTTGATGGAGGGTGAGCTGGCCAACTGCACGTTGGCCCCATGTAGAATGTTGGTCCCCACTGCAATGTTATTATGAACTGTTTGTTCTCTTTCTATAATCACGTCCATCAATCACGCTGAAGTTTAAACGGTCACCACTAACTGTTTTCAGATTTCTTCCTGAGATGGCTGAGCACACTTGCCGATTGCACCCACCGAGCGCTGTCTGAACTGGATGAGGGTGCCCAGTTAGCTGGCCACCGATTTTTTTAATCAAAACCATTTCATTGTTCACGCAGTTCTCAAATTACATTCATGCAACAGAGGAATGATTTTAGTCATGTACCTAGAAGTCAAATGTGGTTGTTGTGAGGTGCTTTTTGCTGCTGCATGCTCATATTCCATTGCAGTATGCCTGGATCCTTTATGCTATAAGCTTTTTGTTGTCTAACATGTGGTTATTTTTCTTGTGCAGGTATCCTCTGGCCGGATCTAAGCTGCAGAAGTCAGTTTCATCCCTCAGATTTGCACCTTCATGCTGCTGATGCTAGATTTTCGCAGGACAACAACTTGTTTTCTCCATAGCTCCCAAACGATGGATCCGATTGACCTGAAACTTTCTGAGCATGCTTCTATCATTATTATGCACCTCCCATAGCAAAATTGTGGTAAATGGATACACGAATATCGAGAAAAATTGAAAATGGCTGAATATTACAGAGGTCAATTTCTCGGAAACCGTGCATCAAAATCGGCTGAAACTACTTGGGTAGGTGACTATCACCCATATACATCTCCCCATGAAACATATTTTGAAATAGATACACGGATATGGAGAAAATGCAAAAATGGATGAAGGTGATGGAGGCTAATTTCTTGGAATCCGTGCACCGGAATTGGCTGAAATTGCTCGGGCATGTTGCCATCATCCCTATACAACTCTCCATGTAATATTTTTGCAAATGGATGCACGGTTTTCAAGTTAGGGAAAAAACAAATTTCAGCACTATGTATTTTTGCTTCCAAGCATTCTGCAGTTTTTTGCATGGTAAGAAAAATGAGCTTGGGCTATAACACAGACTTGGAATTGATGGGAGAGAGGTTTGAGGATTGTAGGAGGACTTATGAATCCTTTAGGAAGCTATCATGTTCGCCAAACTGCTTTTTTGAAATCCATTTCTAGCTTCCTTTAATTTCTACAGGAATTTCTTGTAGAACGCACATTTTTTGGGAAAGAAACACAATGAGCTGGAAAAAATAATGGAGAAGGGTGAGGGATGGAAAAATGTATGTGTGTAGGCCTAACAAACAGATTCCAACCTTCAGGTGCCCCTCCAAAATCGAATTTGACTCGCCCGGATTTTCCACATGATGTTTCCTATAGAAATACAGAACTTCCTGTAGAAAGCCCAGAACTTCCGGTAGAAGGTGGAATCTCGACCTGAATGTGATCAAATCCTAGGAAAGGCAAGTGGCCATGGAGGGAGTGTCTGTAGGGATGTCCTGTGGCCTGGTACAGATCCCTATCCTCGTTTTGCGCGACTCTCCTTACCTGCAATGTATTCCCTGCAACCTACAATTATTTTACAGAGATTAGGCCTGTTTTCTCTTTTCTCTTTTTTCTTTTTTTCCAACTCATTGACCGCTTCATGGAGGTTTTCGATCAATGAGCCAATCTGAGGTGCCTCCGAGGAGGTTTTCACCTTAGATTTTTATTTTCCTCTTATTTTCATTTTTTCTCTTTTCTTTTTTTTACCCTACCCTACTTGAAAAACAAAATCATTTTCAAGTATAAGAATACTTCCAATGGAGCCATGTGCACATCGAGATTAGAGACAAGATGATGTGGAGGCTTGAAATGCATGCTTTGACAACTATTTGGATTTCAGAGACCAAATGATTTGACTTTGAAGGGATCAAGCATAGCTGAGGAAGAGAGTACTGCTGCAACTTAGTGACCGTTTGGAACCATATCTCAATATAGATCTGATATCCTTGGTCCTTTTGCTGATCTGGATCATTATTTATTTCACCTTCTACCGTGACCTTCTCATCTTCTTCTTTTTGCGGATTTTTCTCTTGAGTACAAGGAGGATTTGATGGTAACCATGAGGGAACTCTCTCGATCTCTGATTCTGATGTCTTCTCTTCATCAAGTGTAGCCCATGGTTCTTTGATCTCATCTTTTGAACCTTCTTTTGCTGGATGTGGTCCTTCAATGCTTTCAAGATAATTTCTATTTTGCAATACTCTTCATGAGCTATGGTGAATATCATTAAGCTCAAGAGGAGTTGTTTGGACATGTTGTGCCTCAGTATTGTAATTGGGTTGAGCCACTCCAATGTGTGGATTTGGAAATGGTGGTATGGGTAGTTGAGTGGGGGTATATATTTAAGATGGATGTGGATAGGGTTGTGGTTGGGCAGGTGGTGGAGGAAAATGAGTGGGAGGAGAGTTGTACTGGGGCCTCCACCCCTGATGAGGTCCATTCCACTGAGGTTGTGGCTGAGCATAAGAGTGAAACGAATGAGCAAATTGAGAAGCATCGTATTGAGGAGGATACGACCAAGGAGGGGGTGTGGACTAGAAAGGATGAGCAGGGGGACCCCAAGAAGGCATGGAAGTGGCTTGATAGAAGTTGTAATAGGTCTGGGATGTCCCTTGCATTCCCTGCTGGTAGGGTATGGGTCCATGTGGCCTTCTTTGGTTCATATAATAGAGTGATTCAGTGGCTCCTTTGGCTCTCTGATATGCAGCTTTAAGTCCAAGCAAGGAAGGGCACTGATTTGTAGGATGGTATTCTTCACAGGCGAAACACACTTCTAGGGAGTGCATTGGACATTCGTTCCTAGGATGCTTTCTAGTGCACCTAGGACAAAAGATGTCCAAAGCCCTCTTGGCTTCCTCTTGCTTCCTTTGGATCTGTAAGGTATCCATTTGCATGGAAAGAAACTGCCTCATATCACTCTTGAAATATTCTAGCATATTTTCACATTCACCTTTTCCAACATAAAGGGATGAGTTGGAAGAAAAGGTACTGCTCCTAACATTTCTATTTCAACCATTTTCTCCAGAGGAATGTTTTCTTCTTCTTCTTCCCTTGAGGTTCTTCAAATATGGCTTGTTGTCCACCTAAGGGTTCTTTAATCATAGCCATCGAAGAAGAGAGAAGGTTGGCTGTGTGAAGCAGTGGGGGTGTTGTGCAATCATTTTTTTGAATTATCTCTACTCCTATCAGGCATGAAATGAAATCTTTTTGGTTGATTTTTGCCCCTTTTTTTTTTTTTGTACCTACAAAACTAAAATAGATTGAACTACAACTAACTATCTTACTGAAATGAAAATGTGGAATTGAAATGAAAGCAGGAAATGACTAATCTATTTTGATCAAATGAAATTGCAGGAATGAAATGCTAGTCTACGCTTGTAGAATTGAAATGCTAATCTACGCTTGCAGAATTGAAATTGCGAAATTGAAATGCTAATCTACACTTGCAGAATTGAAATGCCAGTCTAGGAAAGAAGGAAATGTCTAGTCTACTTTTGTGGAAATGAAATTGCAGAATGGAAATGAAATAAACTACTTAGCAGAAGGTTGTGGGAGAAAATAGAAGAAAAGAAGCAATCACAAATACTCTGACACTTCCCCAGCAACGACACCAAAAAGATGGTGGGCTCCAGTATTGCAGCAATAATGCTGCAACTCCTAGGACTCCCTTCTTTACATTTATCAACCCGGTAGTTCGTAAAAAACTTGGAAGTGACGGTGCTGTATGCACAAGTACTAGCTCTTGCCGCAGCTGTCACTTGGTCAGTTGGCACAAGTCCGCTAGGGGATTAAGCCAACTTCTATGAGCTCTGAGAAGAATCTTTTTAACTGATGGATGAAAGCTAACTCAAAGGAAGCTAATCTACTTGCAGAAAGAAACTGAAAAGTTGAAAGGAAATGCAAACACTAGCAAACCCTAATTTTACCAGCTAGCTCTACTGATGTGAAAAAGAGGATGCAAGACACTGAAACAGATGCCATTGACTTCGAGGAAGGTAAAATGCATGTATCTAAGCTACTTCTATAGTAAAATCTGAAGAAAACATCTTTTTATATTTTTGACTAAGTTGTTAGGTCTATCATGCATGTGTTTTCACTGTTTTTGACTGTGCAGAGGTGGATCGGAAAGAGAAATGCTTGCAGGAGGTTAGGAACATTCGAAGAGGGCCTAAGGGGTCCCTAGCACCCTTCCTGAGAGTTTCACAGAGTTTGGCGATCAAGAAATCACTTTCGTGAGCTTCTACAGGAAGTGTGCAGGGGTTCTACAGGATGTTCTGGAATTTCTACAAGATGTCTGTAATTTTCTACAGGATGTTCAGAAATGGGATTTTGGACGATTGATGGAGGGAGAAAGGTGAAGGAGTGGGTATGGAGGTGAGATAAGGGTGTAAGGAGTTCCAGGGCTTGGTGGATGGAGTTGGGGAGTGGTGAGGATGGTTGGATTTGTTCAAGGAGGAAGAGAGCAAGGTTGCACAAAAATATGAGAATCAGGGCAAAGCGAATGAATGTGGCAAATGTAAGGCAAGGACTCTAAGTAGAGGATGGAGTAGGTGGGATTGATGGAGTAAGGGCAGATAAAGAAGTATAATAGGTGCTCTTCAAGTCGTTTTTCAAACGGAACAAACAAGGACTTCGAAAATCAAAGACCTAGTTACGTTAGCCTATTCTAACCTAGATAACAGCAAAGAAATGGAACAGAAGTCTATTGCAACAAAATCAGGTGAAATAACTATGCAACTAAGCAATCATAAACCTAAGCATGTAACCAAAACTGATATCAAGTTTTGCAAATGAGATTCTAACACTAATAATTGCATGGTGAAACAAAGACAATGTTTTTGGTGGCAGCAAAGTCACATTGGTCCCAGCTCATGATTCCATTGAGGGGGAGGTGAGATCCAAAGTGCTCGGTAGCCTTTTTTTGAATATCTTCCCTATGATTAACCTATCAAGTAAATCTGAACATGAAAAATCCTTTAACCATCAACTGTGATGTAAGTAACCAAACAAGATTCTAATCTACTTAACAGAAATTACTTTGCAAAGACATAAAAACAAATAACAGTACATAAAGGAAGCCTTGGCACTTGGGTTGGGCCCAACCCCAAGAGCTACAGGCTCCTAAAAAGAACTCAGAACTAATGCCAAATAGATTTGCTTCCCATTACTCAAAAGTAACCATGTCTCAAGAAAGTTATACAACAACAGGTATGAAAATGAGCTAAGAAAATAGCAGCACTATAGTGCAAAATACAGCAGTCCAAAAAGTAACCTATGAAGGCTAAAAGCCTTCCTATTTATGCGCTACGAGGGGCCTCAACAACCCTCCTTAACTCAAGGGACTTGGCTGTTCAAACTGCTAGTAAACAGTCACTTTTCACCAAGCTGCTCAGCTGCCTTTAGGATTCGTTTTGGTGACCTACTGAGCTCCGAATTGAGGGAGGAGATTTCGAGGAAGGGCCATTTAATGCAACAGACATTCTTCCTACGAATCCTCACCCTTGTTCCTTCATGCTTGGCTGTCATCTGGCTCATAATTGCTTGGCTTTGTTCCAAAATTTGTCCAGAAAACTTGAAATAACTACGTATTAGCCTTCTTGGTAAAGTGACCACCCTCATTCGTTCAACTAACATAAACATACTCAAAAAACATGCTTAAACTATGAAAAATGGTGGATTGATCAAGAACAATTAGGCAAAATGAGCCCAATAAGTTACCCAATTTGGGGCTCATCAAAAAGTAGGTGTTTTTCTTTAAGATGTGAACATATCATTTTAAGTAGTGTGATAATGTGGTTTCAACAAGGAATTCAAATATGGAATGATCATGTACATTTGGGATGATACTATTATATTATACTTGAGGAATGAGTGCACGTCTATGAAGACTCTAACAAGGGTTGAAGAGGTGGAATAGTTAGAGAGGTTGGGGGGATGTAGTCTCACTTAGAGGTGTAGAAAATCAAGTTAAGCACCATGATAGGTTGTAAAGCAAACATAATACATTTGTTGAGTTTCACGAAGGAAGCTTGGAAATGGTACTAAGTGAACATTCCTTAATCGAAGTTGATACCCTCTCCTTGGCACTGCCACTTTGCAGGACAAAGAAGAAACTTGAAACATATGTGAAACCCACTAAAGAAGTTGGCAAGGTTGTTGCAACATATATAGGTGGTTTTTTCATGTTGCAAAAGAAGGTGTTGAAACTTGGAAGGTGACCATTGGAGTAGATTTTTCATGGGGTCTCAAGGAGGTGCAAGGATTTGATAAGGAGTGTCACATGGAATGAGTCAATTTTGCGAACAAGCTCGACCTTCCTAGTATCTAAAGATATCTAGTGACAAGCAAGCCAATCAAAAACTATGTTTCTCTAAATATGCAATTAAAAGAAAAGGCAAACAAGTGTTTTAGGCCTACCTTGGGTCCAATGCAAGTTTGTGGAAGCCTCGCTCCTTTGATCCAAATGAGCTCCCTTGTAGCAAGTCCGCAAACACAAACAGGCAAACAAATTAAATAGCACCTGAAAAGCTAATGTCATAAAGCATATCCACCATAATGATCAAGGAATTTATGAAACAAACCACATAAGACAATTTGTTGAGAAAAATGAATCTGATTGTATTAATTCAAATCAAAGAAGAACTTTACAACCTATACCTTGATGTTGTCCAAGCTCCTCCCAGGGTCCAACAAGAAGTCTCCTCTACTTTGACAAGTTTCACTCACTTCCCAATGGAGCCAAAAGGTATGTGATCTCTCCTCTCAAGCTTAACTAGGAAGTCTCAATTCCATCAGCATTTACCCTTAAAAATGTTCAGCTTCTAACCTCCCTAGCAACCAGCCCAATGCCTTAATTTATAGTGCAATGGAGGGAAGTAACTAGGTCCTCCTTCAAAGGGATAAAGCCCTCCTTCAAAGGGATAGCTCCTCCTATCAAGGGATTAGCTCCTTCTCTTTTGGGATGCATGAACCACCTTGGAGCGAACAATCCACGTCAAAATGCCTTCTAGAAACATCTAGAATTAACCCAAAGTGAGTTTTTTAGAA
>APFE030459642.1:0-11417 GCA_000404065.3 Pinus taeda | reverse complement strand
AGAAATTACTGTAGTTTTACGTAGTAAAATGTAATGACGAAAATGTTGGACAGCTTGAATAGCTGCCAATGCCAATTTCTCCACATGTGAGTATTTTAGCTCAGTTGGATTTAAAGTTTGACTAAGGTAATATATCACATGTTCAGTACTGAATTCATCTTCCTGAGCTAACACCATTCCGATGGTGGAATGGGAGGCGGCAAGATACAAGAAGTAGTCCTGGTTGTAGTTGGGAGGATGCAATAACGGTGCATGGGTCAACGCGTGTTTTAGTGCATCAAAAGATTTCTCAGCGATCTCATCCCAAAAGAATGGAGTATTCTGTTTCAACAACCAGTAAAACCCTTTGTGATCTCAGCGTAGTTCGAAATGAATCGACGTAAAAAGGTTGCTTTCCATTGCAAACTTTGGAGTTGGTGAAGACTCGAAGGAGGAGGCAATTTGACAATGGCTTCAACCTTCGAGGGATCGACACGAATGCCGGCTTTCGAAACAACAAACCCCAGTAACCGACCCGTTGCTATACAGAAAATGCACTTGTGTGGGTTCAACCTAATCTGATAATTCCTACACCTCATAAAGATTGCACGTAAATGAATGAGATGATCAGCTCGATGTAATGAATGACCAGGAAAATCATCGAGATAGGGTTGCACAATGTGCTTGATATCATGAAAAGCATAAGACATGGCCCTTTGAAAAGTTGCCCCAGCGTTCTTGAGCCCAAAAGGTAATTTTCAATAAGCAAATGTCCCCCATGGACAAATGAAAGTTATTTTTGGTTGATCCGCAGGTAGAATATTGATTTGATTGTATTCGGAAAAACCATCCATGAAGGAGAATATTTCACTGCCGGTACAATCATCAATGATTTGATCGATATAGGGAGTTGGGTAATTGTCCTTTGGACAAGCTCGATTAATGTCCCTATAATCGATACATATTCTTATTGTCCCTTGCTTTTTATTAACAGGAACAATATTCGATACCCAAATCGTTAACGGAATCAGATAAATGAAACCTGCTTTGAGTAATTTTTCAACTTCTGCTTTAATTGCAGCAGCTTTCCCTGGGTGGATCTGACACAAACGTTGCCGGACGGGTTTAGCATTTGGGTAAGTTTTGATTTCATGAACAATAATTGCGGGGTCAATTCCTGGCATTTCCTCATATGACCAGGCAAACACGTCGCGGAATTCTTGAAATAGGGCCTTATATGTTTGAATTTCATCTTCTTTACAAGCGGCACCTATATGAATGTTTTCAACAATCCCAGGCTTAACCGAAATCTCAATAGGAATAGTTCGAGAAATATTTCCCAAATTTAGCTCTAAATCAGGATTTTTCATTGGATTTTGAGCTTCCTTGACATATTCAGTCGTAAAAATTGATGAAAAATCATTTTCAAAACAGTCACTCTCGGGTAAAAACGAAGATCTATGATGAAGATCTTCACATGGTAGATCATCGACACATAGGATTTCACGAATTTGTTCATCAGTGTGAACAAGTTCAGAAAACATTTTTGAATCTGAGTTTGATGTTGAAAGTGATTCCTCATGGACCACATTCATTAAGTCAATTTTGGTTGAAGTTGTGTCGGAAAGCGACAGCATGGCCTGATACGCAATTTCATATGGCCTCAAAGGCATAACATCACCAAATGAGTCTATCTCAGATTCAGAAGGTACGATCCAAGGATCATCATAAACAATGGTACCTAACGAAATCATATGAATGGTTGCAAAAGAAGACGATGCGTTGATAGAAGGAAAAGGAAAAGTTCCCAGTAAACCGACATCTTTAACTAGTCCTACTCCAACATCCTTATACGGGATAGTCGTTTTACCGACATGCTGAATGCTTTCAGAAGCGACTAGGTCAAATGAAAAGTAAGTCAGCTGGTATATGGTTACGATCTTTCCATTATGAGGGAATTTTATAAGCTGAAAGACCGATGAAACGACAGCTGTCATAGAGTAAGACCAACTACGACCCAAGAGAAGGTTGTAATCCAGAGGGGCATCAACCACCTCCACATCTAGATTAATGGTTTTACCTTCAACCCCTATAGGTAGATCCTGTAGAATGCCAAAAGGATGAAACCCACAGCCATCAAAGGCCTTTAGAATCGTTGGGGATTGATTTAGCGAAGGAGAACCAAGCGATCTCCAACACTGTATCGACATAATACATGTTGAGGCTCCCTCATCAATCACAGTCCGGTGAACAGGTCTATTTTTTACTATCACTGGGATTTGGAAAGCCATTTGATGAGGTAAGCGTGGTGTACTATTTTCTAGATCGAAAATTATAAGGTTCAAGTCTTGAACGTCAACAACTCCTAAAGCCGAAAAAAGTAATTTACGTTGTGCTGGACATGATTGCAGCACTTCCAAAGCCGACATTGCTGAAGGTGAAACAGCTAAATCTTCTGTTAACCCCCAGGTTGTTCCCTATGACTCCTAAGGGAATATGACCAGGGTAACCACTAACCAATCTTTGGATTACAGCTTCTAGCCCAGTTGTAATCAGAGAGGGCTCTCTCTTTAAGGTTTGTCTCTGTTCTATGGAAATTTTAGGCTAGTTATGAAGTGAAAATTTCTTTGATTTATGTTTGGTTGGGAAGATGTTTTCTGATAGTTTTGAAATGTTTTTCTGTAGGTAAAATTAGTCCATTGGGAAATGGAGTCTGTGGCATTTGGTTTCTTGAAATCTTGAGTTTGGTGCAGCTAGAGTTATAGGGCCATTTAGATATGTCATGAAACAAACTTTAAATTGTGATAATGGAGAGTAAACAACTAGTGAAAATCAGTTAAGAAATTTTCACTAAGCTGGGATGTGAGAAAGGGATGTATCCCTCAAGAGCAAACTTGAATTCCTGAAACAATAGATCACTGTGATGATATAGTGTGAAAGGTAGCAATTAAGAATTACACTTTCGTTACCATAACTGAAGAAAAGATATTCAAAATAGCTTAGATTGAGTTCTGGGTAATCTGTGATTAAGTCCTGGAACTATTCTTTTTCTTAGCTATTAACTGTTTAAACATGGGAAACATGAAAGATATATGAAAGATAACAAACACATAACAAAGAGTTACAAGAGAAACTTATTGAGTCATGAGATACGCAGGAATCCTGCAACATTCAGCTAAACACCAGCAAAACATCAAGAGACACAGAGATTTGGAAATTCCATCATCCTTTGTATTATTTCTCTAAGAATTACAGCAAAGAGGAGCAGAATAGATATGAACAATCTTTTACATCCAATGTCCAACCCCTGCTAACAAGTGCGAGGGGGAATATATAGCAGTCTTATACAAAATATATCAGGCATTGAGTCATCTGAGAGGGAAAATATCTTCATTAACTCGTACAGAAATTGCAGATAGAAAGTTATTACAATTTTTAATGAAACATTAAAGGCTCTTAACTCCTGTCAGAACAAGTTGACCTTTGGAGCTCACGGAGTCAGTTGAGCGCTTTGTTATAACTGCTGAATGACGTGTATGTGCAGCTGTGTCTTCCTGTAGCTTCTCGGCCCTATCACCTGTGACTGCTAGTGCTGCTATGGTGGCCGAATACTTGTGCTGAGTTGGCTCAGCCTCTTTCTGCATACCTGCTGATGTGTCTTTATCTTACTGTGTATGAAAATTTAAATATTTTCAAAAAGTAATAACATAATTACTGACTTTGATTTGACAGTAATTGTATCAAATTTTCCCATACATCCAGTGTAGGCAATTGATGCCTCAAAATTGACCCCATGGTCTCATCAGCCTCTGTATACTTGTAAAAATGGGGAGGCTCATCAAACAAGTGTGTGATTTCATTCATAATAAAAAACAAACTTTCTACCCTGTTGAAGAGGATCCGCCCTGTTACTGGTCTTGTTTCTGCTGATGAACTAGCTGCCTCTGAAATTTGATTCCCAGCAAAGGTGTTCACTCTTTTAGCATATTCTTCATGTGAGAGCAACTTTCCTGATGGCTCCAGCAGGCTAGGCAGACCCCTGTTTTGCAATGCCATGAACCTGTTCTGGAATTTGTTGATGTCTGCTTGCATATCCTGGGTTTCTCTTTCCAGGGTCTGAATCAGGTTTCTTAATGTCAGGACCCTTTTGATCAGTGAAATGGTCTCTGTCCTATTTCCAATTCCCATTTTGATGAGCTGGGAGCTTGTTCTGTAGTTTAGCATGTTTATCATTCTAGTGGCAATCTCATGCATACTGCCTAGAGATGCCCTTGCCCGTTGTATCTCTCTGTGTGCTTTTCCAATGAGCGTTATTTGCTCATGAATGGCCTCAATATACTCCCACTGATCTGTGATGGATTGGCCAATATTGCCCCACACGACCCTTTTGAGCTCAGATGTGACCTTGTCTAGTGTGAGCTCTTTTTCTAGCTCAGTTATCCTTTTCTTGAGGGCCTTTACCTCCCTTTCTCTTTCAGCCACATTCTGCTTGGACTTGTCATATTTCTCATTTATTTTCCCCAAACTATCCTTGGCTTGATTTAGCTTTGACATCTGAGACTCCAAGACTTGAATCTCATTCCTCAGCTTTTGCATGTCTAGGCTTTCAGCCTGCTCTGTTGTTGGTGCTGAGGTGGATGGTGCTGTCTGTTGTACCTGCTGGCTGGGAGGGGCATTGGTTTGAGGGATTTCCTCAAGATTTATTGTTTTTGGAGGAGGTTGTGAGGTTTGCCCTGCCTCCTTTTGCTGTAATGTTTCTTGCAGGGTAGCCTCTGATTCCTGCAGCTTCTCTTGGGTGTGGATGAGCTCTTTGTATAATGTCATCAGCATAGCAGCTGCATCCTTCTCTTGCCTGAGCTAGGCAATCTCTTCTGTTTGAGGATGAAGAGTTGCTGGGATTTTTAACATCTTTCTTAATGCTACCATATCAGCATCCCTCAGCTTCAGAATTTCTTGCACTACCTTGACATCTTTAGGATCATGTCCAAGCTCGATTATGATTTCCTCCAGAGCTTTGATCCTATTGTCTTTAGCTTGAGAGGAAGCCCTTTCCAGCTCAAGTTGTGCAGTTGTGTTATTCAGGCTATTTTGTAGCCTATAGTTCACCAGGGTTTTATCTGCCAATGTGGCATAGACCATCTCACCCGTTTGTTTGTGAAATTCTATTTGATCCATTAGGTGGATGTCTTTGGACAGGACCTCCAAATTGGTCCTGATATAATCTACAGCTGACTCTGGTTGCTGCACTGTTGGTGTAAAATGGCTCATGATCATTTTTCCTTCATGTGCATCATATGCAGGCATGAGCCTTTGCTGGTTCGTAGGGGCCATTTTCAATAGATGATTATATAGTTGCAGCTTTAAAGGTTCATTTCTACTTTTGATGTCCTTAAATTGCTGCTTAATGCTTTTCTCACCTTCCCTCCTTTGTCCTGAGGAGCTAACTTCTCCTACGGCTGCCCTGTCTTGCTCTTGTTGGAAGGAGCTGGCTGAGGCCTCCATGCTGGGCAGGCCTGTACCTGAAGTTTGCCCCATTGGAATTTCCTCTTCAGAGAAAGGATTTAGCCTTTGCCTCTTCTCCCCTTGGGTTGGCGATGTAGTAAGGGGAGTCTCTCTGTCTCTTTTTCTGTTCACGTCCTCCCTTTGAGGGGTTTGGAGGATGGAGGAGTCAATCCTTGAATCTTGCCTGGGGGGTGCCATTTGTGCTGGTTGCTGCTGTGTGGCCATTGGGGCCTCTGCTGTCTGTTCCCCCTGTACCTGTTGCTCCTTGGGCTGCTGTACTTGTTGGGGTGGCTGAAACTGTTCCTGCTGTACCTGTTGCTCTTCCATGTCTTTCCCCTTGCCTTCTCTCTGAGCTTGGCTTGTGGTTTGGAGTGCCTCTTAATGTGCTGTAGATGATGAGGCAGCTACTCCTGCTTGAGGCTTTGGCAGAGTGAACACCTGTGGAGGAGATTCCAAGTCAGCCAATTTCAGAAGGTGTCTTCTAGCTCTCTCATTCAGTTCTTCTTGTGTGACCAGTTCCTCCAGTGTGCCCCTTTTCCATTTTGGTTGGTTGGAAAATTTTTCAATGTGGGGCAAACTCACATGGTCATAGCTAGAGAGCTGTATTTGAGCCTTCTGAATGATATGGAGTGATTAGGGTCATAGGGTTTCCAAAGGAAGCTGGTCTTCAGGCCAAGGCATTCTATCTTTCTATCAGCTTCTTTCCAGCCTTCCCTTTTGTTCAAGACAAGGTGGCCCAATTGATTTTTCACCTTTAGCTGTGCCTTCTTGCCCTTGCCTGCAAAGTGTACCATATCAGCATTCCCAAATTTCCTGAAATATTCAAGGGAAAATAGTCTCATGGGCACATACTTGGGCAATCTGTATGGGGGTAACTCACACCCATATATTCTGATTACAGTGTAGTTTTGGTAAAAGTACCAATCCCCAATGCTGTACACCTTGGATAACTGTAGTATTCTCTGCATCTCATCAGTCAGTCTTGGAGGAGGCGAGCTTAGGAATAAAGACATGGCTGGGTGGATGAAGAGGTCTATGAATTCATAGTAGGTGTATGGAGAGTAGGTTCTGCTATGAAACATTGAGGTCCAGTACACTATTGACCTTGGATTGCCTTGTGCATCTGTTCTCTTAACAATGAAGGAGAACTTCTCATGCTGATGATATAGAATGAGGTGGTAGATGTAGGAGGTGTATCTGAACACCTTCTCTCTTGACAGGTTCAAAAACTTCTCATGCATCTTATCTGATATGTATGTGGCATAATCATAATAGATTGGAGTTTTTCCAGGGGAAAACATAGTCATCATCACCAGTACAGTTTCATAAATAAATTCAACTGATTTGTACCCCAAGATGGAACTGATCATGTCTGCTAGATCTACACCCAGTTGATTGAGGTAACCATCAAAAATAGGAGGGTACAGCACAGTATCAGAGTTTTTAATAAACAATTGGTTGAGCTTTGTGACTTGTGCATCTGTCAGCATCCTCGCTCCTTGGTTTATCAAATCTAATAGAGACAAGGGGATCAATTTCTTCTGAGTTTTGAACTATAGCATCTCTCTAATGGCTTCAGGGGTCATGTAGAATACAACTGAGCCTGAAGGGTCAAGCACAACTCTTTGAATGGGGTCATAACAGATAGCACACAGATGAATCAGGTCAGGGAATTGGTTGACCTGAGGGAGCCTGAAAATTGGGAGGAAGGAATTCCAAATGCCTAGTATGTCTGTCCCTTCCACATGTTTGGCTTTAAGCTCATTCAGCAGGTGGAGGTGGAACTTGCTGCGTGATGAGGAGTCCTCTGAGATTTGGTAGTCCAAGTCTGCCAAATCCTGCCACTCCAGCTCTCTCTGAGGGGCATTCAAAGGGGAAACATTGAGGGCCACAGGTGCAACTGGAGTCTCCATGATTTCTTGGATTCTGTTTTGTATATGGACTGCTTGTTTCTTAGACTGGACAATAGAGCAAGAGAACTGCCTGAGTGAAGAGGTAAAAATGAGAAATGAAGGGTAAGAGGGCAAGTTTGCAGCAATTGAAATACTGTTTTAGTTACTTGGGAAGGCAAATCTCTGTCTTTAACAGACCTTCTTCAATAGTTAAATGTAGGTTCTGGGTTTCTGTTCACGACTGCGCGAACGAAAATGCAGGTTTTTCACTGAAATTTTAGTCCAAATAGGCTCGGCTAATGAATTTCGACCATTAACATTTCCAGTGGGAGCTGGGTGCAGGTAATTTTCTGGTGAATTATGTGTTTTCAGAGCTTTAAGTGAGTTTTTTGTTATTACAGACAAAAAACTAGTTTTGAGAAGACTTGCAGGGAGAAATACCTGGTAAATCGATGGGGCGGGTCACCAATGCAGGTGGGTAGGCACGCAGAAGGTCTCCTGGTCGATTCTGAGCAAGCTGGTGCAATTGGTCGTAAATTGCATGCAGAGAGCGCAACAATAGTTTTTCTAAAAGTGCAAAAAGAACGCGAAAATTGACAAAATATGGCTTTTTTGGGTCATTCGCGCCTTTTTTGGATGACGTCAGCATGACGTCACCAGGTGGGTCAGGGTCGGATGACGTCAGCATGACGTCATCAGGTGATGTGGCGGCCTATGACTGGTCCACGGGGGTGCTGAGGTGGCAAACAGGTGGAGCAATGGTGGACAAGAGATGCGGACGCGGCGATGATGCAGGCAGTGAGGCGGCGCTGACGCTGGCAGACAGGTGGCGCAATATCGGGCCGCTTAATGTTTCATTAAAGATTTTAATAACTTTCTATCTGTAATTTTTGTACGAGTTAATGAAGATATTTTCCCTCTCAGATGACTCAATGCCTGAGATATTTTGTATGAGACTGCTATATATTCCCCCTCGCATTTGTTAGCAGGGGTTAGACATTGGATGTAAGAAATATTTCATATCTATTCAGCTCCTCTTCTACTGTAATTCTCAGAGAAATAATACAAAGGATGATGGAATTTCCAAAGCTCTGTGTTGTTTGATCTTGTCTAGTGCTTAGCTGAAAGTTGCAGGATTCCTGCGTATCTCATGACTCAATAAGTTTTTCTTGTAACTCTTTGTTATATGTTTGTTGATCTTTCATATATCTTTCATGTTTCCATGTTTAAACAGTTAATAGCAAGGAAAAAGAATAGTTCCAGGACTTAATCACAGATTACCCTAAACTCAATCTAAGCTATTGTAAATGTCTTTTCTTCAGTTATAGTAATGAAAGCGTAATTCTTAACTGCTACCCTTTCACACTATATCATCACAGTGATTATTGTTTCAGGAATTCAAGTTTGCTCCTGAGGAAATACATCCCTTTCTCACATCTCAGCTTAGTGAAAAATTCTTAATTGCTTTTCACTGGTTGTTTACACTCCATTATCACAATTTAAAGTTTGTTTCATAAAGTATCTAAAAGGCCCTGTAACTCCAGTTGCATCAAATTCAAGATTTCAAATAACCAACATCCACAGACTACATTGCCCAATGGGTTAATTTTACCTGTAGAACTACAACTTTAAAGTTTCAGAAAGACATCCTCCCAACCAAACATAAACCAAAAGCCTCAATTTCATAACTAGCCTAAAATTTCCATAGGACAGAGACAAACCTTAAAGAGAGAGCCCTCTCTGACTACAGTTGGTTAGTGGTTACCCCGGCCGTATTCCCTTGGGAGTCATAGGGAACAACCTGGGTGTTAACATAAATGGTGACTCCACCGGGGAACTCTTCAGGATTTAGAAAATATTGTATGTATGCTAAAAATTACACTTAAAATCTGAATATCAGTTAAGAAGCCTTTAAAGTTATTTTTGTACCAACACCTACAGCCTCAAGGAAGAGTTGATTCAGGTAATCTTTATACTCATTTGGAGATACATAGAGTCTTTCAAAATCCTATCCAGTCCTTGCTATACAAAATTTTCCTAAAAACTCAAAAAGACTATCTCAGAAGCTGACTCCCAAGAAGAATCTTCGGTACACTAGGGCGAATCCTGACCCAAACCCTCCTACTGTCTTTGAAAATCCTAATACAATCCCTAAAATTATCAAGAGGCAGCAAGGGCCAGATAAGTTTGCTGACTTAAGTCCAGAGACAGTTCACCCCAACCCCATCACCACTCCAATAAAGGTCCTCTTTTGCTCCACCCCTAATTCTCCTAGTTCTCCATCCACATCTCAAATCCCTCCTCCCACATCCTCATCCCCCACACATACTCCCTTGATCAACACTCTAGGTTCTGCTACACCCCTTACCCCTGTGATACCCATTGTTCCTTTTATCCCAGTTGTCCCTGTCAATCCCCCATACCTTGTGAATATGGCTATGAGATATGCACCTCTGCAATTACCTGCCACTCTTGTAGCTCTACCTCAGGATTACCAAGCCAAAATCTCATATTTTGACTCCACTGGCCCTTACTCTGCTATTCAGCATGCCAAGAGAATGCAAGATCATTTTGAGAACTATGAGATAGATGATGAGAGTGTAAGGATGAGAATTTTTGTCCAAAGCTTAACAGGTGATGTCCGAACTTGGTTCAGGTCACTTCCTGCAAATACCATCACAACCCCTGATGAGCTTTACCAAGCCTTCACCAACAGATGGGAGAAAAAGAAGGACCCCTTACATATACTTGGTGAATATGACATGATTAAGAGAGGTCCTCAAGAGACAGTTCTGGAGTACTGTGCCAGGTTCAATAATGTATACAATGCAATACCCCAAAACTTAAGACCTCCTCCTGATTTGGCCCTATACAAATTCCCTGATGGATTTGACCCTGATATGGCTTATCAATTGAAAGAAAGAGCCCCTCAAACCCTTGAAGAAGCACAAAAGGTTGCTGTCACAGTTGAGGCAAACCTAATTGCTAAGAGGAACAGGGAAAGATTGGAAAAAAGAGTTGCCTTTAAAGAGGAACCCTCAGCCTTTGACCAGAAATTGGATGCAATAATCTCTGGTATGAAGAGGTTGGGTGACAGAGTGGAATCTGTGGAGAGGAAGTCATCATGGGAAGCACCACCAAACAACTCTAACAGGAATCCAAACTTTAGGAGAAATCAAAACCCAAATGTGGGCAAAGCCAATATTGATCCAGAAATAAGACCTCCATTCCAGGAAAACTATGCGGAAACATCCACTTCAGATGAACAAGTGGATGATACCCATATCCACCTAATGGGCCTTGATGATGAGCACCAAGTCTTCCTAAGTCAAGAAGATCAAGAAGATGAAGACAGTAAACAATTCCAAACCAATTCAGGTGAGTCATTTGACTTCAAACAAGGCTATGACACCGCTGTTTATGAAGTCCATAAACAATACAAACTGAGAAGCAGGACTGTAAACATAACACAGCCTCGAACAACAAAGGATAGACTGCAACCCAAGAGTGCCATAGTAACAGAACCAATGAATACAACTGATTCACTCACAAAGGAAATAACTATTGAAGAAGTTATTGAACAAACACAGAAGCCACAAGCTGCACCATCTGTACAGCCTAATCCAAGCAAAAAGCCTCAAGAGGTGAATGAAAAACACAAGCCCCAAGATCAATAAAAGGATCAAGAAGAAACCTTACTAAACAAGGAAAAGGTGGTCATCCACAACACTAAGGCCCAACCTGAAAAACCCTTTGACTTGGAAGCTGAAGTTGGCAAATTGAAAATATCCATTCCTCTTGCAGAGCTAGCCAAGCATGACATCTACAAACAACAGATTGAGAGGTCCCTCCAACTCACTCAAAACAAAGACAATGCCAATGTGTTGGATGACACCCCAGAATTGCTGTTTGGTCCAGAGGTCGATGGAAAAACAGCAGGCACAGGGATCTTACCTTTCTATGTCAGTTTACATATCCATGATAAGATACTACACAATGCAATGTTTGACTCAGGTGCCTCTCATAACCTGATGCCAAAATCAG
>APFE030459635.1:0-32090 GCA_000404065.3 Pinus taeda | reverse complement strand
ATGTCTCCTCCTCTAAACCACCTAATCAAGTTTGTTCCTAAATCACCTTGCTAGACAAACCCATCCTCAATTAATTGTATTGATAAAACTGTATTGTATTGGACTATTTTTGAGGATTTTTATATATTTAAATAAATAAAAAGAAAGAAATTATTTTAAAATTTAGGAGGTTAAAGATAGTTTATGGGACAGATTGCTTCTTTATTTGTTTGATACATTGGGTTTTTTCTCTGAAGTCTCACAATAATTGTTCCCAGTTTCTTGACAAACTTGTGGATAAATAGATTATCCCAAGAGCTATCTGCCAGTATGTTTGCATAAATTTCTCTATTATCGTTGAAGGCCTCACATTCTAAAATGAAATGATTTTCTGTCTCCACTTTCCCAAAAGAACCAAAGATGCATACTCTTTCCTCCCACACTTCTTTTTGACCTTCAATTAATCCTTAATTTAAAAAATAAACTTTTTTTTAATATTTTCAATTCAACTACAATCACATTAATATATTTTTAATATTAAATAAAATAAACATTAATAAAATTAACAAATTAAATAATTTTTTATAATAATCAATTTTTATTGGCTATAAATTTTATAGCTGAAGTTTAATAAAATACCAAACGCAAAACATTATAATACCGGTTAATGTAAAACGAATACAATACCCAAAACAAACGATTCACAGTTTACATTATTAAACAGAAGCCTCCCAAAAATTTCAGCATATATCCAACTGATACGTGTTTCTGTCGCATGGATCCTTATGGTGGAAAACCTCAATTTCACATACAAAAAATTTGCTAAATAATATTTTGGTGGAAAACAGTGAACCTTTTCATTTATGAGGATAGAAACTTAGTTAATGGCCGTCACTTATAAGAAGCTTATAGATATAATTATTATAATAATAAAATAATATCCAATAAACATGATTGGACATTCAGATATCAGATACAAAATGATAACGATTCGAGACGAATACAGGATTTGTATTCTATAAATAAAATCTCGTTAAATCATTTGGCTTGGGCTGGCTAGTGAGGCAAGGAGGCCGCACAGTAGGTTGGAATGGCAGAAACTGAGAAGCCATTAAAATTAGTGCCGATGACAGCAGCGTAGGCGCCCATGTTGGGAAAAACAAGCCAGTCTCCCACCACCAGCTCCGGCAGCAAGTAATCGATGAGGACGATATCCGAAGCGTCGCATGTCGGTCCAAAAACAGTAGATGGATACCTGGGCAGGCCGGTGCAGGATGCATTCGAGCGGTGGGATTTGCAGGCCAGAGGGAACGCAGTGATGACGGCTTTGTCGTGGATAAGACAACTCATGGAGCCATGGATGCCATCGTTAATCCAATATTCCCTCACTTCTCCTCTTACCCGTTTTCCGATTACACAGGAGGCCAGCCACAAGGCGCTCGCGGCAAAATATCGACCCGGCTCACCCATAGCGAAAATCTTTGTTTCGTCGGGGAAGTATGTTTTCAAAGACTTTCGGACTGTAGGCGCGGCCTCTGCAAATAGCTGTCCCGCGGTGAAACCGCCACCGATATTAACAATACTAAGTTTGGGCATGCCAAGCCTAGAAGCCGAATCGAAAACGTCCCGAACAGTCGCGATCGCGCTTGCGTAGATGCCGGAGCGCGAGACACTGCTTCCAACGTGAAACGAGACGCCCTGCACGGCAAGCCCAGATTCCTGTGCTGCCTGCAGTAGCGGCTCGACTTCCTCCGGCAGGGCGCCGTACTTGCGACCCAACGGGATCCGCGCCCCTCCCGCCTTCTCATTGGGTACCTTCACCCTCAGCAACAACGCGCACCGTGGGTGGAACTTCTTGATTTTCTCAACTTCTTGAATGGAATCGAACGTTGTTAGATTCACGCCGACGCTCGCCGCGTATTTGAGGTGTGTCACTGCCTTGCATGGATTTGCGTAGACGATTCGATCGGGCGAGACGCCGAGCTTCAGAATGGCTTCGATCTCCACCCGGCTTGCGCAGTCAAATCCAGACCCAAGCGTGGCCAGGGACGACAATAAGGCCGGCTCTGGGTTACACTTGACAGCGTAAAAGGGGCAGACAGTGGGGAGGGCCTCCTGCCATTTGTGCCACAAATCAACCACCACTCCGAGGTCAAGGACGTAAAACGGGTCGCTGACATCGTCATTGTCGATAATGGACTGCACCATCTCCTTCACAGCTTCCTGCGACCTTGACCGCAGGGCCATCACCTTTCGGCTCTTCACCTCAGCGCTTGCGAGCACCCTCTCTAGAGCCGAAGACGAGCACTTGTACTCGTTTACGCTCGGCTTATTTAAACAGGACGATGTCACTGTGACCTGCCCGGTGGCCATTGTCCAGAAACACAAACAGAAATAGAAAAATAAAATGCAATACAGAATTCTAGCTCTAAAAGCATGCATTCATCTCTATTTATAGCGGGCAATTGCGAATCCGATGAGATATAGCCTTTGTTATCATTATTGTTTATTAGATTTTGAAATATCTCAATTCTTTTGTTAGAAATATTATTAAAAAAAATTAATTCTGAATTTTTTCCAAAATATCTAAATCTACATTACTTTACATTCACCCATTAATCGGAATGACAAATATTAAATATTCCTAGTGCAGTGATTTTTTTAGTGGTGTGTAACAATTTGGTATTAGATATTTGTAGATTTTTCATGATTTCTACTGTATAATTAATTTTTTTTATTTTGTTTTTTTTTCCATGGTATAACAATTTAGAACATTCAAAAGTAATATGTTTATTTTTTAAGTAGTTTGTAACAATCTGGTATTAACTATTTGGACAGTGACTTCTAAAGATTTCTATTGTATAACTATTTTTTTGGTATTTGTATGTTTCTTAGACTGTGGCTATGTGTATCAATCTGGAACATGCAAAGGTAATATGTTTTTTTTATGTGATTCACTGTATCAATCTGTAGAATTTCTATTACTACAATAATGAAAACAACTACTTTACATTTAACAGTTCCATCTAATAAAAACTATTTTGTATCTTTTATTTTTGTTTTTTTATTATATGATACCATTTAATAATAATAATAATTATTATTATTGTTCTTATTATTTTATGTGGTTCACTGTACCAATTTGTAGGATTCCTACTAGTACAATCACAACGAAAATTACTTTGCCATTCAACCATTCCCATTAAACTTTGTATGACAATACTTTGTAAATAATTTGTATGACAACTACCATTTAAGAAGAGCTATTTTGTATGATTTTTAAATTTCTTTATGATTCTATTTAAAAAAAGCCATTTTGTATTATTATTATTATTATTATTATTATTATATTATTATTATTATTATGTGGTTGCAATGTACAATCTGCAAGATTCCTACTAGTATAATAACAAAAAATAAATACTTTGCGTTTAACCATTTCATCTAAATTTTGTATGAGAACCCCAGTTGGGAGGAAGACCAGACACCATCCCATACCACACTGCCTTCACATGTACAATGATTTCAATATTGGAGTATAATAATTTCAATATGTAGATATAGTTAATAAGAAATATTAAACATCATATAATAATTGATTCACTACTTCTTTCACAAGTACAATGATTTCAATATTGGAGTATAATAATTTCAATATATAGATATAGTTAATAAGAAATATTAAACATCATATAATAATTGACTCACTACTTCTCCACCTATATCATATTATTCTTATTCAACTAACAAAATTAAAAGTAAATAAATAAATAACTAATAATTAATTTACAATATAATAATTAATATTACATTTTTCAATTTATTAACGAAAATAAATCTTGCAAAACTTATTTTCATAAATATTATGAAAATTTCTTAGAAAAAAATACATTTAATTTTTATTTAAAAAAAAATAAACTTCTAATTATATGTATATATTTCAATTAAAAAAATTATATCTAAATCTGTACTTACCCATATAATTTTGCTTGAGATTAAATCACAAAACATAAAATATTTACCTAGAATTAGATCACATGACATGTAAAAACCAAACCTCCCCAGAGTTAAATCACATCTATATATACATAAACAGAGACACAGGGCGAGTCTATATATACATAAACAGAGACACAGGGCGAGGGTGTCCCACTAGTTTCCTACACTTGCTAGGCTTCTTTTCTCATACAGCTGGAAAATAATACAATTAAAAGAGAAAAGGATTGAAAGATATATTTTTCTCTTCATTACAACTCAAGCTCTTCCGCTCGTTTATGCTCCAAACGATGGGTGGCCATGTCCACAGCTACAAACAGAAACAGAAACAGAAAAACTAAACAGAAACAGACACAGGGCGAGGCTGTCCCACTCGTTTCCTACACTTGCTAGGCTTCTTTTCTCTACAGCTGGAAAATAATACAATTAAAAGAGAAAAGGATTGAAAGAGATATTTTTCTCTTCATTACTGCTCAAGCTTTTCCACTCGTTTACGCTCCACACGGTAGGTTTATCTAAAAGGCAACACTGTCACTATGAGTTGCTGGGTGGCCATGTGCACAGCTACATACAGAAACAGAAAAAATAAAATGCAGAAGAGGGATGAAAGGATTTTAAACCTTAAAGCCAAGGCATTGTCTTCCTCTCAATTAGTAACACTATTTTCACCTGCCTAATCTTCACCTTCGTCTTTTTCTTCATCACAACCGCAGCTCTTCCACATGTTTTTTTTTTAATATATCTTTAGAATTATTTTAAAATAATTTAATATATTTGAGAATTTTGAATTATATTAGTTGGGTGTAAATCTAACAATGTGATTTATTCTTAAAATGTTTTTTAACTGAAAAAACGTTACAATGTTTTTTTATAAAAATAAAATTAATTTTTTCCAAAAATATTACAATAATAAAAGAGTTAAATATTAATACACTTTAATTTTATATTAATATAGTTAAAATTAATATTTTATTTTATTAAAGTGAAAAGATAAGCGATGAAAAAGTAAAAAAGAAAACGCAAAGAGATCACAATGATCACAATTTTCTCACGCATAATCTTCAAGTCATTGTCTTCGTCTCAGTCACAATGATCACAATTTTCTCACGCATAATCTTCGCGGTCGTCTTTTTGTTCATTACACTTACTATTTATTTGTTGTAGGAATTATTGCATTTTTATGGAATCAGTATTTTTTATTTTAGAGATTTTAGTCAGTGGTTTGGAAAGTTTTTGTGGGAGGAATTATTATATTTTTATGGAATTAGTAATTTTTATTTTAGAGATTTTAATCAGTGGTTTGGAAAGTTTTAGTGTAACTATAAACCTTTTTAAGTATTACAAACCTTACATTTGGGTAACCATAAACCTTTTTAAGTATGAGAGCCTAGATCTAGGTTAAATTCCCTGAGCTACTTTTGATAAATGTGTAGCTTGTCGTACAGGCTGATAGAATTTAGAATTTTTTGAAATAGATAGTTAACATTTCATATTGAGTTAATCGGGAAGAGGCCTATACAATTTAGAATTTTTTTTAAATAGATAGTTAAGATTTCATATTGAGCTCATTTGGAAGAGGTCTATACAATTTAGTTTTTTTTAAATAGATGGTTACGATTTCATATTGAGTTCATATTTTTCATTTTGGCAAGTAAGGACAGAATCTTTAAAAATAAAACATTGAGACAAAAACAATTGTCTTCCTGGTATGTTTAATGTTAATGGTATTAAGTGATTTTATTGCATGTGTAGGTAAAATATTATACATTTTTTATAATTCTTAATGTAATTAAATATTTATTTTATTATTATTAAATATTAATATAATTCTAGAAGGCAATTTTACAAGGAAAAAGTTTACAATATAGAAGAATCAAAATTAAAAATTGGAAGTTGGGAAAAAAATCAATAATAATATATATATGCAATATTTTTTATTAAAAATTGGGTGGTAAATAATGTTTTAGTAAATAAATGATATCTTTTGAATATGAAACGCTTATCAGTTCCGGAAATTAGCAATCAGCTAAAAACATTAACCTGTTTTTAACCTGTGAAATATATATATTATATATATAATATATATATATATATATAATATATATATAAAAATTGGATTTATTCGTATTTGTTCAAAAACTTGTTTTGTATCCTTTATAATAGCTTGTTTCTCATAATATTTTGTTTGTTGAATTTTAGACTTAAATACAACTTTTGATGGCATGAATAAATTGTATTTTAAGTTCAAATAACAATATACATTATTCGATTTTGTTTCATATGATTTAAATGCTTGAACATTAATTATATTCTTCCTTGCCAAAACTCCAAGACTGCTTTAAAGTAATTGAAATTTGACCTTGAGTCGGGTTAGCTAAAAGTTTAATTCCACCACCTAAGGGATATGAAATGAATGTCCAATTTGCAAAATAGGAGAGGTCTTTCTTGTACATGGGTTGTTCAATATACAAACCATTACACTCCAAAGATTTTCGGTTCTTGAGTGGATAAGGATCAGATTTTTAATTTAGATTTCAAAGATCAGATTGCACTTGTGTTTTATTACAAAGGGAGAATATAGCTGGATATAGCTCTATATAAAGAGGATATATTTTTGAATATATCATAAAAATTTGTAAGAATATTTATTATTTTTAATTGAATATGTTTCATTAGAATTATCAAATTATTTTTCTGTGATATTTTTACATTTTACTTAACAGAATATGGCTTTGGATTTAGTATTCAACTTATTTAGATTTAAAATTTATAATATCTTTATGATTAAAAAATAATGAATTTATAAGCATAGATCACTAAATATTAAACATTATATTACTCAATTATAATACAATTATTAATAATACTATAATATAATTATAAACATATAATATTAGAATTTATAATTCTATTATAATTTTAAATAATGATAATTTATTGTTATTTAACAATTCATAATTTAAAATATGATTGTTTTATTTAACGTAAATTAGAAATAATTTTAATATATATTTATTTAAATTTAAAAACTATTATATATAGTATTTAAAATTTTAAATATAAATTTTGACACTTAAATATAAACTTTGATATAATTATTTAAATTTTAGTAATTTTATCAAAATATATACTTATTTCAATATCTATATATTAATATGGCAATCTATGCATTAATACATATTAATTATGGTTGACTATTGTTGTTATGATTGACATGGTAAATCATAGTTAACTTGGTTGAGTGTGATTGACTATGGTGAATTGTGGTTGGTATGGTAAACCATAGTCAACTATGGGCATCATATCTAGCCATAATCAATCATGGGTATCATATTCAACATGCACCTAGTCAACCATAAGCATCATGTTTAACATTATCATAAGCATCCACAGTCAACTAGGGATCATGAGGATAGTTAACACAGGGATCATGAGGATAGTTAACACAGGCATATACATTACTATAGTTTTTAAAGTTCATAACTTTAATAACATTATATAACAAATGCACTACTTAAGATTTAATATTATTTAATATTAAAGTTATTGAATATAACTTTTATAATTGTCTTCTAACATTAATCATTGTATTATTACTTGGTAATATCATTTTAATACTCTTTTAACTTAAATTTATGCTGTTCACAATCTAGCTTTAATCATTTTAATATGGTTCCAATTATGACAAACAAAAAAAACATTGTAATGTGACAAACATCAAATGTCATTGCAATATGATGAATAACAAAAAACTGTGCAATATAGTGAAGAATATACAATTTAACAATTAAATAAAAAATTATTTGTGTAGTCCACATGATCAACACTAATCATAATGGGTATTTTGTTCAACCCTAGTCAACATGGGCATTATAGCCAACCATAATCAACATGGGTGCCATGGTGAACCATTGTCACCATGGGCATCATGTCAACCATGATCATCTATATGTAAACATAGACATAAAATTTTGATTTTGTAGTGTGTCAAACAAAATCAACGTGATAGTGTAATGAACAACTTATGTCACTTGAAATGTTACAATATGATGCCCAATAAATGATGTCACATTGTAACAAATAACACACAGTTTTCATAATTAGAAAAAATAATGGCATCATGATGAGATGGACAAGAAACAACATTCCAATGTGACAAACAAGAAGCAACATCATAGTCTGACGGATAAGAGATAAGGTCATAATCAAACAAACAAAGAAACACATAATAGTGTGATAAATAACATTGCAAAGTAAGAACAGATGACATTGCAATGTCACAAATATAAAATGACATCCAATGTAGAAAAACAATAATCTTTGTCACAAATGTGACATATCACAGATGACACCACACTACAACAAATAATAGACTTCATTGTAAGGTATTGAAAAACAAATCATGTTGAAATGTGGCAAAAATCAAACATACTTGCAATTAGAGAAAAAATGAATGTCTTAATGCCACAAAGAATACCATTGTTAACCATGGTTAATGCTGTTTAACTAAGTCAACCATGATTGTCCCTTGGTTTTCCATTGCGCAACATAGTCAAACATAGTGATATTTGGTCCACTGTAACCGACCATAAACAATAAGGCTAGCCATGGTCATCATGATTGTATATGGTAAACCATGGTCATCACGGTAAAATTGGTCAAAGCATATTCACACATGGTTAACATGTTTTACCATAGCGAAAATGGTCAAGCATGGCCACATTTGGTCAAACACAACCAACCATTAAAAATAAGGTCAACCATGGTGACCATTGTCAAGATGGCCAACCATCTTCAACTAAGGCCAAACATCACCAAACCATGTTCAGCAATGGTCAACATGGTCAACATGACAAACCATGGTTATCATGGTTAAATTGGTCAAACTATATTCACCCATGGTTGAGTATGGTTGATTAAGATTGACATGGTTGACTAAGGTTTGGCTTGACTTGACCATGATGAACATGGTTTACCAAGTTTGACCATGATGTTTTTGGGTGACTAAAGTTGTTATATCAGGTTCATGAACATGTAACATTTACTAATATGAATGTAGGATTGGAAATATGAATATACTAAACATGGTTTACCAGGTTTTACCATGGTTGGCGATCATGATATGGTGACTATGGTTGATGAAAAATCACCATGGTTCATGTCTAGGGGTGACGATAGTCAACCAAATATGCCCATGGTTAATAATGGTTCAACAATTTTTATCATGTTTGACTAACTATGTTCAAATTGGTCAAACCACGTGCAACCATGGTTAAAATGGTTTCTCATGGTTAACTATGGTTACCTAAGGTTGACATGGTTGGCCATGTTGAATATGGTTTAGTAGATTTGACCATGATATATCAATGGCTAATATTGATATTCTTAGTGATCATGTAACTTTTACTGATATGAATACACAATTATTAATTTGGATATGGAGAACGTGGTTTACTAAGTTTGACATGATTGATCAAGATATCCATGGGTGACTATGGTTGATGAAAGATTGACATCATAGATCATGGTGTACCATTTAGACCATGCTTTTACATGGTTGATCATAACTGGCCCAAGTTAATCATGGTTAACTAAGGTTAACCATATCCAACCATAGTTAAGAATGTCAATCTTGGTTAACCATACCATAGTTATGTTTGACCATAGTCAATAATAGTTGAATATAATTAACAATCACCATAGTCTTCCATCATCAGCCATAGTTTACTTTGTTTTCCATGGTTGACTATCGTCAATGATGGTAAAAATGGTTAACCATAGTCAATATTAGTTAGCCATAGTCGACTATGGTTGACCATAGTTAAAAATGGTCACCATTGGTAAACTATGATTAATGATGTTAATCTCTATTTAAGCATAGTCATCAAAGTCATCCTTAGACATTCATGGTGAAGCCATGGTCAATAGTGCTCAACATGGTCAACCGTGTTTAGAATTAAGAGTGTTGATTCGGAAAATAAATAGGTGCCTTTTTTAGTTGATGTTTCGAGTCTCAAACATGACGTTTTGATGTTTCATTTATTCTTGAGTATGATGTCTTGAAGATGAGTCTTGTTTGAGAATTGAAACATTAACTAAAAGTGGCACCTGTGGATTTTCTAAATCAATACTCTTTAAACCCTTACCAAAAAAATCACCAAGCAACATGTTTAGAATGGTTGAATATGGTCAACCAAGGTCACCATGGTGGAACATGGTCAACCATGGTCATCCATTGCCAACATGGAAAACCATCATCTATCATAGAAAACTTTGGTCTACCATGGTCAAATTGGTCAAACCATGTTCACCCATAGTCAACGTTGTCAAACCCTACTTAACATGGCCAACCATAGTTGACCATGGGAAACGATTGTTAACCATGATAAAACATGGTCAACCATAGTCAATCATACCCTCTCATAGTCAACTATAGTTAGATGTGGATAACCATAATCATCCATAGACAAATATAAGATGACAATAATAAACCCTCATCAACCCTAACTTGAATATATTTAGCCATAGCCAACCATAGCTAAGGATGGTCTACTAGTAATTTCCATGCATGCCCGCCATCAACTAGCACAAACACATCGGTAAATATGCTTTATATACAAAACTTTGTATCATTTTCCCCTTTTTATTGGTGATGATGGAAGGTGGAAAATGATGTGGATAGATGTAATTCTTCACTTTTACTACTAGCACAACCACATTAATAAAGTGGTTGAAATATGTCATTAGGCATCATTTTCTAACTCTTAATGCTATTGATACGAGTATGGAAGGTGGAAAATAACATTGATCATTGTGTTTTAACCACTTTAATAATGCGAATGTGCTAGTTGATGAATTCCATTCAAGGGGAGGATTGGTAGGCCATGGCTGACTATGGTAAATATGTTAAAGTTATGGTTGGAGAGGGTTTATTATTTTTAACATATATTTTACTATGGGTGACTATGTTATTCTATATCTAACTATAGTTGACCATTATATATTGCGATTAACTATGGTTCATCATGGTTGACAATGGTTACCCATAATTGACGATGGTGGACAAAGGTTTACTAAAGTCAACCATGGTGACTATTTTTTACTATGGTTGACTTACTAAACATAGTAAACCTAATAAACTTAGGTTAACCTAGTAAACCTACATCAACCTTGTTGACTATGGTTTAATAGTTTACACCATGGTTAACTATCATTGACCTAGTAAATATTGTAAACATAAATCAACCTATTAAACCTAATAAATCATAGGTCGACTTAGCAAACCATATGTCAACATTGTTAAACTACGTCAACCTAGTAAACTTAGGTCAACCTAGTCAACTTAGAAAACCTAATAAACCTAGTAAAGCTAGGTCAACGTAAGAAATCTAGTAAACATAGTAAAATTTTGTCAACCTAATAAATATAGTAAAACTAGGTTAACATAGTAAAATAAGTAAACCTTGGTCAATGTAGTAAAGCTAATAAGACAAGTAAACCTATGTCAACAAAGTAAACCAAGGTCAAACCAATAAACCTAGTAAATCTACTAAACTTAGTCAGCCTAGTAAGCATAGTAAATGTAGGTCAACATCGTAAACGTAGTAAAATTTTGTGAGTCTACATCAATCTAGTTAACCTATTAAACTTATTAAACCTAAGTCGGCCTATTAAACCAATTAATGCTACGTCAACATAGCAAACCTGTTAAACCTAGTAAACTTAGGTCAACCTAGAAAACCTACATGTAAATGGTTGAGCATGGTTGACTATGGTTGAGATAATAAACATAGATTAATGTAGTAAACCTAATTCCACCTCGTAAACCTAGGTTAACCAAGTAAATGTACATCAACCTAACAAACCTAGTAAACCTATGTCAATCTAGTAAACTTGGTTGATTATGGTTGGTTATGGTTTATTAATATGGTTGTCACATCATGACATTGTTTGTTGTTAATCATGTTGCGATGCCATTTCTTTTTTGTCAAATTATAACATTGTTTCTTACTCATCACATTTGACACCATTATTTTCTCTGATTGCAATGTTGTTTTTTGTTCATTACCTTACAACTTTATTTTTTATTCTTCACACTATGACGTTGCTTATTTTATAATCACAGTGCAACATTAGTTGTTGTTTTTCACATTGGAAACAATATTAACGTTAATGGTCATGGTGACCATGGCTCGCCATGACACCCATGTCGACCATGGTTGACTATGCTTGACTTAGTAAACCTAAGATGACATAGTAAACATAGTAAATATTGAGCTAACCATGAGAGAATATGTATTAAATAGTCCCATGATTTCCATTCCCATGGGAGGTGTTGATATTTTACTAGGAGTCTAATGGTTACAATATTTGGGGATGATAAATTTTGATTTTCAAGAACTTTTCTTGATTTTTTTTGGATGGAAATGAAATTAAATTAAGGGGTATCACAGGGAAACCTGAGAAGATAATGAGCTTTGATGGCATGAAAAATATTTTGAATAAGGAACAACGAGGGGTAATTGCATAATTATGTTCACCAGAAGTTCAAACATATAAGTCATCCATTTCTCTAGATCTCCAAAAAGTCTTGGACAATCATTCCAAGGTGTTTGAGACTCCCAAAGGCATCCCATAAATTTGTGATTATGGTCATACTATTCACTAAATTCTAGAAAGTATTCCTCCAAAAATCAAGCCTTACAGATATCCATATGTGCAAAAGAGTGAAATTGAACATATAGTTGTAGAAATGCTAGAAGTCAATACAATTAAACCTAGTCAAAGTTCTTTCTTTGCTCCAATAGTATTGGTTCACAAGAAGGATGAATCATGGCACATGTATCCAATTATAGGGAGCTCAACAAGCTCACTATTAAAAATAAGTATCCCTTTCCTATCATTGATGAATTACATGGAACAATTTACTTCACCAAGATGGATGTTCATTAAGGATATCATCAAATTAAAATGAACACTGAAGAAATTCTGAAAATAACATTTAAAACCCTTGAAGGCCATTATGAATTTTTATCATGCCTTTTGGCCTTACAAATGAAACTTCCACATTTCAAGGTTTGATGAATTCCATTTTCAAACCCTTCCTTAAAACTTTTGTGTTAGTATTTTTTGATGATCTTTTAATTTATGACGAGTCTCATCCAGGTGGATATTGGTAGCCACTCACCTATTCCACTTGGACCCTCACCATTGTTCTTTGGTTTTTTTCATTTTCCTTAATTGTAGCACAATTTACTATTTTTGGAAGTTTTTCGGGTCGTGAACTTCTGGAGCCATTTTGAGGCCCTAAGCGACATTTTTTTGGGTGAAATTCCTTCACTACTTTCAATAAATCCCATGTTACTAGCTGTAATCCTTGAAGATATCTTTCCAATGGGGTATCATACACGTCAAATTGAGATAATATGACCAAGTTACGACACCAAGAAGTTTAGTTCCCATCTAACCCCAATGGGGCCCATAATCTCTTCGTGTTACCTCTCGTCGAGTTAGGGTTTTGGTCGTTTAGGGTTTTCTCTTATTGTTCAATAATAAAAAGGCCCCTAAGCCTCATTGTAACTAATTTTAAAGGCATGTAACTGCCACATCTCATCTCAAAGGTAAGCTACCATTGCCCAAGATAGTCTTATTTCCATTATCTTTGTAAGCACATTTCAACATTTGATATTGATGAAATGAAGTGTTACTTATGCTGCATCTCTGTATATGGTTATATCTGTATTTGTTTCATTCATATTTAAATCTGGATCAGTGGTATCAGAGCAGTTTTCTCTTTCTCTGCTTTTCTTTGCATGTCCCTAATGAGGTTGGGATAAAAGGAGTTAGGGCTCGATCTCATTGAACCTTTGCAATATCAGCCTCCAAAACCCTGGAGGCCGCCCATGGGGGAAGAAAAAAAGATGAGGGAGAAAGAGATCCTATTAGAATATTTCTCGAGGAGGCCCTCGAGAAATAAAGGAACACAATGATGGATAACTTTGCCTAGATCCTTCAACGGTTGCCCACCGATGATGCATCCACATCTAACAGCCACTCGGGAGGCTCCACACCTTTTAAGGTACAAGTAAACTTGGACATTCCCATATTTGAGGGCCAAATAGATGCAAAAGTAGTATGTAAATGGTAAAATTTGCTAGAAGAATATTTTTATGTTCATGATTTTTCCAACTGGGAAAATATTACTTTTTCTCTTCTCAAAGCTGCCCCCCACATCAAGGACTAGTGGGAAACCTACCATGAGTAGAAGGATGAGAGTACGACCTCACTATTTTTAGATTCTCCCACATGGAATTTGTTCTGAGATGCCATTAATGAGCAGTACTACCCTTTTGGGAGCTATGAGGAAAAATACATAAAGTGGACCACGCTGTGGTAGGGAAGGGACCAAGATGTGTTGGAGTTTACGAATGTTTTCCATACTCTTCACACGGAGATAGGTATCAAGGATTCTGAGAAACATTTGGTACTCAAGTACTGTGACTTCCTATGCATATACATCTAGGACAAGATGGAGTTCATGGACATCTCCTCGCTCGGCACGGCATACTGATACACCATAAAGATCGAAAAGAAGCTTAAATAGAGGAATAGAGACTTTGGATCTGCAAATTCGAAGTAGGAAAAGGTGCCCCCAAACTGCAGAAGAAAGGAATAAGGCAACATAGGATGGCCTAGGACAACTTGTCAAAGCCACAAGCAAAGGACAACACTACGAAGCTGAAGAAGGAGAGGGGAAAGTGGTGTGAGTTCCATAAGAGCTCCACTCACAACACGAGTGTCGGGCCAAGTAGTCACTAGTGGCCAAGTTGAAGGCTTTAGAATCAAATTCATGTTCTGACTCTGAGTCAAAAACTGACAAGGGGAATGACAAAGAGAAGAATATTATCGATGCAAATCCCAACGCCACCACTGCCACTATGAAGATCTAGAAGGAGGAACCCGAAGATCCATAGGAGGAGGAGTGTATCTTCCACTCCTAGATGTGGGTAAAGGGTTCCTCGTCGATAACAGGAGCCAAAAGAACCTCATTGCAGTAGAGGTCGTGAAGAATCTAGGCTTACTGAACACAACACACCCATAACTGTACACCATCAGGTGGCTTCACCAAGGATGCGATCTTTGCGTGACCCAATAATTTCGCCTTCCATACAACATCAATCCCTACAAAGATGAGGTATTATGTGATGTTTCTCTTCTTGATGTTTGTGATGTATTATTAGGTCAACCATACTTGTGCAAGTGATATGTTGTGTATGAGTCAAGGCCTTGCAACATTATTGCTACCTTAGGAAATAAGTTGTACATGATATTGGAGGTAGCATCGCCTATCACCATCTCTCTTGTTACTGCAAAACAATGGAGTAAGCTCATTTCCAAAACTAGGAAATTTTTTTTCATGATGATAGCCGCTGAGAAAAAGAAGAATACTATGTCCATGACCTCTAGACAGATCCCCTCCACATGAAAAAAACAGATGGAAAAGGTCATGGAGGAGTATGAGGAAATCTTCACCTCCTCCGCAAGGGTGAATTTGCACTGTGAGGACAAGCACTCCATTGATATGACCCTAGGGGCACCATTTTCCAATGGACCAATCTATCGGCTCTTTATTTTGGAGAATGATGAAATCAAGAGGTAGATTCAATAGTTGTTGTAGAAAGGTCACGTCCAGTTGAGATCATTACCCTGTGGGAGCCTGATCATGTTGGTAAAAAATAAGAATGAGACTTGGAGACTTTGTATTGACTGTTGGGTGCTGAACAAGATCACTGTTTGGAATACGTACTCGATCCCATAGATTGACGACCTTCTGGTCCAACTCATGGGGGGAAATATTTCAGCAAGATTGACTTGAAGTCTAGATATCACCATGTACTAATGTAACCCTCCGATGAGTGGAAGACTTCACTAAAAGCCAAGGAGGGCCTTTTCGAATTGTTGTTTATGCCTATCAAGTTGATGAATGCTCCTGCAACCTTCATGAGGATGATGGATGCCATATTATGGCCATTCACGAACTCATTTGTACTAGTATACTTGGATGACATCTTGATCTTCAACCAGAGTTGCGAAGAGCACCTCCACCACATCCGACAGGTTCTCTAAACACTGTGCCAACACAATATGTGTGCCAATTTGGAGAAACAAACTTTTGGCATGACCGGGGCTCAGTATCTAGGATACATTATTGATGAATGGGGGGTGCATGTGGATCTAGCCAAGATCCAAGTCATTCAGGATTGGCCAGCCCCAACCACTCTAACAAAGCTCCATAGCATTTTGGGTCTTGCAAATTTCTACTGGAAGTTCGTGTTAGGGTTATCTAATCACTTGGACCTTGAGTCAAGTCACCAAGGGAGGAGCGAAAGAAAAAATATTTTAGTCTGAATCTCAATAGAAGGCATTCACAAAGTTGAAAAATTGCCTCTACTCTGCACCAGTGCTCTAATTACCACACCTACAACAACCATTTGAGATTGAGAGAGATGCCTCTGACTATACTATTGGGGTAGCCCTTAATCAACAAGGGCATCCAATGTCATATCATAGTGAGACACTTTCAGACACAGTCCGCAAGTATCCCACTTATCACAAAGAGATGTATTCTATTGTGCAGGCCCTTCGACAATGGAAGCATTACATTTTGGGGAAGGAAATGGTCATCCACACAGACCACCGACCTGTGCAGTTCATACAGATGCAAGGGAAGTTTCAAAATGACTGCCATTAGATGTGGTACACATATCTACAATAGTTCCATTTGAATATCAAGTAAAAGAAGGGTAGCACCAATAATGTTGCAGACTACCTCAGCGGATCGTTGATCATGGCGTTAACCACCGTGCTCAACTTCTGTGGGCACAAGAGTTGAAATTGACCACTTCTCTACAAAAGATACCCATGATTCAGCCACACATAACATACGCTCTTGGAGTGTCAGCACGTTCCATATTTTCACCTCCAAGATGCTCTGTTATGCCACCTAGGACACCTTTGTGTTCCTTCAAGTAAGTGTGCCAAGATGATTTGGGAAGCGCACTATAGTCAGGCCGCTAGCCACTTTGAGATCAAGAAAATGGTGACCGTACTGCAGAGGTATTTCTATTGGCTGAATCTTTGACAGGATGTCAGGAAGTACATTAGATCCTGCATTGTCTACTCCATTTCCAAACCAACCATCAAGAACAAAGGCCTCTATACTTCGTTTCCTACCCCTATTCCACCTTGGGTATCCATCTCCATGGATTACATGTTGGACCTTCCTTCTACTAAGCATGGAAGCGACTTTGTTTTTGTTGTTGTTGACAGACTCTTGAAAATGGCCATTATGGTAATCTGTAAGAAGAATATCATAGTAGAAGCCAACATTAAACTCTTCTTTGAACGAGTGTGGGTGCACTTTTGGATCCCATAGTCTATCATCTCATATCAAGATATCAAGTTCCTGAATACATTTAGGTCTAGTTTCTGGTCGATGTTGGACACCAAGATCACTAAGTCCACAACTTTCCATCCCCAAACTGATGGCCAAACAAAGGTCATCAATAGGTTGATAACACACATTCTGCGCATGTACAACTCAAAGAATCCACACAGATGCGATGAGAGCCTCTCCTATGTCCAACACAGTTATAATCGTTCTCTCCACGGCTTGACTGGCCACAACCGTTTTCAAGTGGGCTTGGGATTCCATCCACTATGTCCCATTAATGTATCCATACCATTTGCAGTGACGCAAGAAGATTCGACTCATGTCCAATCCAAAGCCAACAGGGCAAATAGCTTCATTGAGAACATCCAACACATCCACCAACAGGTCCATGACATATTGGACAAAGGAAATCCTAAGTACAAGTAGCTATATGATAAGCATCGGCTACCATACATGTTCTAGGTGGTTGACAAAGTTTGGCTACATTTACAAAACGAGTGCCTCGCTGTCCCCACCACAAGATTCGCTCGCTTCGATATGGGCCATACACCATCACTAAGGCTATGGGAGATAATTCTTTTGAGCTCATCATTCCCACATTCCTTTCCTTGCACCCAGTGTTCAATCTGAATTTCCTTCAGCCATACTTTCCACCGTTATTGGACACATTCGACATTGCATAGCAGCTCACAACAACATAGTTAAAACCAGACTGCATGGACCAAGATGCAACTGATCAAATCATGGAAATGTAGATCAAGAACATTTTCCAGCAAAATATCCAATTGTATCAAGTTTTCAAAGCCAGCCAACTCCTACACCAAGGCAAATGGCTCACGAGGGACCAAGTTCAGCAGACAGATCCTCATCTCATGGAGGAAGTCAAAGGAATGGAGACCATTTCTTCCTAAGGGGGGAGGATTGATCCAGGTGGATGTTGGTGGCAACCCACCTATTCCACTTGGACATCACCATTGTCCTTTCATTTTTTTTAGCTTCCTTAATCGTAGCATAGTTTACTATTTTTCGCAGTTTTTCAGGTCCTAACTTTCGGAGCCATTTTGAGGCCCTAAATTACGTTTTCTTCATAAAATGCCTCTAAATATTTTCACGGAAATCATGTTAGTAGATATAGTCCTCAAAAATATATTTGCAACGATTTATCATATGTGTCAAATGGAGATAATATGACCAAGTTACAATCCCGGGAAGTTGGCCTCCCAACTAACACCAATGAGTCCCACAAACTCTTGGTGTTACATCTACTCGGGTTAGCGTTTTGGTTGTTTACAATTTTCTCTTATTTTTCAATAATAAAATGGTCCTTGAGACTCATTATAACTAAATTGAGAGGCATCTAGATGCCACATCTCTTCTCATAGATACTCTACCATTGCCTGAGCTAGTCTTATTTCCATTGTGTATGTAAGCATATTTCAGTATTTGATATTAATGAAATGAAGTGTTATTTCTACTTCATCTCTGTATTTATGGCTATATTTGTAATTTTTTGTGTTCTTATTTAAATAAGGATCAGTGGTATCAGAGCAGTCTGCTCTTTCTCTGTTTTTCTTCCAGGTCCCAAATGAGGTATAAATAAACAAATAAATAAAGTATTTATCTATTTATTCAAAATTAAATGACCTCAATGTATTATTTAAATATGACAAAAAATATTAACCTATTTAATTTTAAATAATTTTATTTAGCTATGGAATTATAATGTATTAAAAAAAAAACTTAATTAACATTTATGTTCTAACGATACTTTACTTTCATTATATTAAAAAAAATTTATTAATAAATAATAATTTCTAGTAGAAAAAATTGTTAGATTCTAACATTCAAAAAATAATTCTCTACATCGGTATCCCTATTTAATCTGAATCCATGATATAATTCCCCATCTTGTCTTGATGATGAACCATGCTAGATAGTTCGAAACATGTCGACAGATGAATTTTTATTTGAACTTCTCTGAAAAATTTCTTGCAATCATTATCATTGTATAAACAATTATACATTCCTCATGCTAATTACATGTTATGGAAGTTTGTATAAATATTATAATGAATATGATATCATTCACCTGTACTTGATTTTTATTGAACAGGTAATGTTATTATCGGAGATCATTAAACTACTGTACTACAAATAGGGGGTTTTAAGATAATGTTTGAAACAAATTTTGGGGTAAATTGTCTTAACTTGTGACAAAAAGAAAAATTGCATATTGCATTAGATATTGCCTTTAAGCGAGTGTCTCAAATTTTTGTCTTAAAAAATTGTCTCTATAAAGATAATATATAACACAAGTATTATTGTTTCTTAGAAGACAATTCGTTTTTGTTTTTATAGAGACAATATGTCTTTAATCGTAGCTATTGTCTCTCTAGACACAATAAAAAATAATATTCAATGACAATACAATATCACTTTTTTCTCTTTAGAGACAATATAAAACAATGAATCTAGAAAAATATCTCAACATTGAAATAAATCAACATAAAAATTATTTAATTAAAAATAAACTTCATTATCATCAATACATTAATTCATGTTAGCAGACAGTGGAACCGAAGCACCAACTTCTTACTTAAGGCAGATGCTCTTCCATTAAGCTAGGACACTCTAAAGAATTGTGTGAGGAGTTATCGAAGTCCTTGAAATTGTATATATATACATTAAGTTTTAAAAAAAATGCTCGACACATAATGGCATAATCTTTGTAAAATCTATAATCATGCAACCCTTATTTTTAACTTATTAAAAAATAACTTAAGGGATTAAGCTCAATTTCACACCCTTGTAACATGACCTGTACAATAAGATAATAATACACAATAATCTATAAACAATTTAATCTAGTTATTCAAAGAAAACTAGCTAGAATTATCACAAGTTGTTAATATCTTGCTACAACTATTGAATAGCTCTTTTAGTCCATTTGAATTCACTCCATTTATCTATTACCCCATATTCCTTATCTTTATCTACCTCTCTCTCTAGTGGCACACATTCTCTCTCTCAAAGTCACTCTCTCCAATTCTCTATGTCTCTTTCAATGCCCCTCCCACCCTCTACAACCCCCTTTCTCTCTCTCTCCCACTTTCTCTACCTCCCTTATTTCTCTTTGTACAAATCTGTCTCTCTCTTGCACTCCCTCCCTCTCTCTCTACCCTCCACCTTCCTCTCCCTCATTACCACCATCCCCCTACCCAACTCTCACCCTCCTCTTTCTCTCTCTATCTCTCTCTCTTCCTCTCACTCCTATATTTCTCTCTTCCTCCTTCCCTCTCTTTCTCCCCTCTCTATTTACCTTTCTCTCCCTCCCACTCTCTCTCTTTACCCACTTTCTTTGTCACTCTCTCCCATTCACTCTCACCCTTTCTTTTCCTCCCTCACACCCCACTTTCTCTATCACATTTACCCCTATCTCTTGCTACTCTCTATCCCTCTATCTCACTCTCGCTCTTATTTATAAGGTGGTAAATTTCTTATTTTTCTTTTCACTACAGGTACATATAAGAAAGAAGCCCATATACCAAAGTTGTGCATATATGGAAGACATATGCATATACGAAAAGTGTGCATATACAGAAGTCGCACATCTTTTGTATCACATATCCTCTATATATGTGTAACTTCCATATATGCACATATCTTTTGTATATGCACAATTTTTGAATATATGCATATAAGGAAGATATAGACATATGCATATATGGAGGCTATTTATATATGGAGGATGAAGTTGTGAACAACTTCTATATATGTGTATCTTTCGTATATGCAAATATATGGAAGTTTCATATATACAAAAGTAACCTATAAATGAAAGATGCACATATACATAATTTATGTGCAGCTTTAGCCATTGTATATGCACAGGCTCCACATATGCGTAACTTCCCTATATGCACATATCTTCTGTATATGCCCAATTTCCATATAGGCACATATCTTCTATATATGCACAACTTTTGTATATGCACATATCTTTTGCATATTCTCATATCTTCTGTATATATGCAACTTTTTTCTATGTTTATATCTTCCATATATACGCAACTTCTATATATACACATATATGGAAGCTGCACATATGCAAAAGTAATGTGCACCTTTTGTAATATGCATATAAAACAACCTCCATATATGCACAACTTTTGTACATGCGCACATGTTTTCTATATGAAAAACTTTAGTCAATGCGCATATCTACCATATATCTGTAGCTTCCATAGTTGTGTATATACTGTAGATATGTGCATATAGTAAAGTTGTGCATATATAGAAGATAAGCGCACATACAAAATATGTGCATATACAGATGTCGTGAAACTTCTATATATGTGCATTTTCTATATCGCATATATTCCGTATATGTGCAATTTTTGTATATATGCAACTTCTCTACATTCACAAATTTCGTATATATAAAACTTTTGTATATGAACAATTTTTTTATACGTTTTTATCTTCGATATATGCACCACATCCATATATGCGTGTATATCTTCCGTATATGCACACAGTTGTACACAACTTCAACCTTCATATATAAAAAAGTCTCATATATGCACATATCTTTCGTATGTGCGCAACTTTCATATATACACATATATGAAATTTGCACACATACAAAATATATGCGCATAAAGGGAAGATATGTGATAGAGAAGATGCACATATATAGAAACTGTGTGACTCCCATATAGTGGCATACCATGTGTATATGCACAACTTATATCTGCCCATACATGGAAGTTTTGCATATACGATAGATATGCACATATATAAAAGCTACACATATACAAAAAAATGTGCATATATAGAAGTTGTGGATATACAAAACATGTGTACATATATGGAAGTTGTGCATATATGGAGGATGTATATGCATATTAGGAAGGTTATGCAAAAATTTTGTATATTTTCACATACGAAAGTTGTGCATATACGAAAGTTGTACATGTACTGAAGTTGCATATATACAAAATATATGTGTATATATGGAAGTTACTTTGAACATCAGCCTCTCTATAGGCACAAATTCCGTATATTTTCATATATGGATGTTGCGCATATATAGTGGCTAAAGTTGCACATAAATTATGTATATGTTCATCTTCCATATATGTGTAGATTATGTATATGTGCATCTACATTATATGTACAAATTCCATATATGTGCATATACGAAAGCTATGCATATACCGCAATCCTATAATGCTTATTGCCAAACCCACCCCGCCCCATCTTCCGACCTTCCCGCCAACCCTCCTGCTATTTTGGCATGCCTTTACTACCCCCACCAAAATAATTATCACCACATCTTCCAATAAACTTAGCCAGTTTCTCGTTGAATTATTAATCACCCCATCACTGTTTAATTCATTAAATTTGATGCGCTAATAATAGTAATTCGAAATAAACCGTTGAAACTACCCATTCCAAATTTATTCTCTATTACCACTCCATTATCAATTCTTTCACCAGTCTTAGTGAACAATCTAAGGTTGGAGATTGGTATCTCTACCAAAATTTCACAAAAATCAGAATTTATGGTTGTGAACTTCCTCCTTATAAAGTGCCAATTTTCCTACGTGTGATGATTTTTTCTTTAGAATTCATAAGGCAGAGGATGAATATAGATGAAATACATTTTGTGCCAAGGAAGCAGAAATCTCAGTTTAAATTAGAAGCACAAATTAAATCCAACATTGCAACAGTTCTCTCCCACTACCCTTACTCTACGGAAGAAACATATATATAGAAGACATGCACATATACGAAAAGTGTGCATATATAGAATTAGATGCACATATATAGAAATTTCATATTTATGGAAGATGCATATATACATAATTTATGTGCAACTTCATCCACTGTATATGTGTAGCTTCTATATATGCGCAAATTACGTATATGGCCAACTTCCATATATGCGCATTTTTTTTCACGTATATGGAAGATATGTGCATATACAGAAGATGTGCATATATGGAAGTTTCACCTATAGAAATAAATTTCTTAACAGCTTCCATATATGCAAATATCTTTTGTATATGTACAACTTTCATATATGTGCATATCTTCCACACATGCGGAACTTCCATATATGCACATATATAAAAGCATTGAAAAAGTTCCGTAATATGCATATATGGCAACATCCATATATGCACAAGCTCCGCATATGCACACATCTTTTGTATATACACAATTTTCGTATATGTGCAACTTCTGTATATGTTCATCTCTTCCAAGTATGTCTAACTTCCATATATACACATCTTATGTATATGCTTATGTACAATATATAAACAACTTCCAAATATGTGAATATGTGGAATATATGTGCATATATTAAGGATGCACATATAAAAATAATATGTGCAAATACGAAAGATCTTCTTATATGGGAGTTGCACAACTTGTTTATATGTGCATCTCTTGTATCACATTTCTTCTGTATATGTGCAAATTTTGTAAGTGCGTATTTTGTATATGTGTATTATTAATGGTGTTGGAACTCCGTCAACCAAGGGGTGTCCCCAATGTGAAGTCCCAATTATATCTCACACTCTTTGGAATAGGATCCCCATTCAGAGTATCATCCTGGTTTCCATGTAGTATTATAGATTTTCCTTGACTCTAACTGTCAGCAAGAGAGAAGAACATGAATCCACCTTATAAATGTAAGAGGGTATGTCTGGTAAGTGTTCAGTTGTATGTGTGTCAAATTTATTTCACTATGGAGTGGAGGATAATTGAGCATCTAAGAGAGAGGTAGTAGGACCACCCTATTAGAGGCCATTCCATGCATACTTGAAGGTCATTCCATGGATCATAAAGTGCGTAAAAATAGAAAATTTGATGATCTAGGATGTGAAAGGAAAAATAAATTTCTTCCCTCCACTCCCCTTCTATTAGCACTTAATGTTTGATCTAAGAGAACTGATGAAACAATGGTTTATCAAAGGAAACTATTTCAAGTCAATTCTTTTAGGGTAATACCCCCTACTAAGGAATCAATGTGAACTCATGGAAACCATGTTTTCCAAGCCATATGGAAATACAAATGCTAAAAATTTTAAAGAAGCCTGTGTCCCCCTAATATATTTTATTGCTATTATAGGAAATAAGTTCAATTAGGGAGATATATTAATAGTAAAATTAAAGGTGAACATAAAAAAGGAATGTGAAGAGGTTCTAAGTGAACAACATCAATTTCACATTTCTTCTTATCTGCTAGAAATAATGTGTACTTTGAACTCATTCCTAGATATGGGATAGAAATTCTCTCGAAAAATCTCCCAATCACATTTACTACTCATATTTCTGGAAGCAAAAGTGGCATATATCATATGAAAAAGTATGTCATGGCTTTCGGATTTCCCTTTATGAACTATTGTTTGGCACCCCAATGACCCTACATATCCTAGAATGTCAGGTAAGTTTTTGGAAGAGTTAGAGATTGGTATGCACAAGAAAAGAGAACATATATGAGTATATATGGCACCATGAAGTCACCCTGCCTACTACCCAGAGTCATTATAGACAAATTGTCCTCCAAGAGATGAAATATTGCATACTAGGTAGTAAATGGTGCTGGAGTATCTCTTTCTAGAGATAAAAAAAAATTCATGAACACTCATGCCATTTTTCTTAGGTACTTATGGATTCATAGACATGAAGTAAGCTTAGACAAAGGCTAATAGCTTGAAATAATCCATTTTTGGAAATTAAGACACCATAGATATCAACCCTTGTTGGTTATAAAAAATAAGTGTAAATCATGCAAATATAGCTGGGATATCAATTTGATATTTGAAATGATGAGGAAGCTTTCAAGAGATAAAGATGATAAAAAAAAAAATTATTTGGGATGGGAAATGGCTCTCAACAAAGTGTGAAATAAATTGAAGCATTAAAGGTTGAGAAAGCAAGGAAATGAAAATAACCCTTGAGGATAAAAAGAGAAGCCCAAGAAGAAGCTATGAGGAGAGAATATGAAAATAAAAGGAAGGAAGAATAAGAGAAAATAAAAATAAAAAATAAGAAAGAAGAGGAGGAAGTTGAGGAACAAGAGGAGGAAATTTTGTATATGTGCATACAGGGAAGTTGCATATATATATAAAATAGAATATATGCCCATATACCAAAGTTGTACATATATGTAAGCTACATATATAGAGAGGTTGAAGTTGTGCACAAATACTGTATATGCATAGCTTCCATATATGCACATATATGGAACTTGTATATACGGTAGATGCACATATACATAAAATATGCATATATAGAAGATGCACATATACATTTATGTGCAACTTCAGCCACTATATATGCACAACATCCATATATGCGCAACATTCATATATGCACATATACGGAACTTGCGCCTATATAGAGGTTGATATTCAAAATAACTTCCATATATACACATATATTCTATATATATGAAACTTTTGTATATGTGCACATCCTCTCTATATGTACAAGTTTCGTATATGTGCATATATTCCATATATGTGCAACTTCCGTATATGCAAATATACAAAAGTTTCACATATACAGAAGTAGTGCACAACTTCTGTATACACGCATATTTTTTGCATATGTGTAACTTTTATATATGTGCATATCTTCTATATATTTTCATCTACTATATATGCATAACCTCCATATATGCGCAAATACAAATGATAAACTGCGCATATACAAAATATATGTGCATATACACATGGTATTCTGTTATACGGGAGTCCCACCGTTTCTATATATGTGCATCTTCTATATTGCATATCTTCCCTTTATGCACATATATTCTGCATGTGCACAAATCTCGTATATGTGTATATATGAAAGTTATGCACATACGGAATATATGTGAATATATGGAAGTTTTTTATATACAAAGGTTGAAGTTGTGTACAAATATGTTCATATAGAGAATATATACACATATACGAAATTTATGTGCATATATGAATGTTGTGCATATATGGAAGATAAACATGTATACAAAAGTTTCATATATATGAAATTTGTCCATATAGAGAAGTTGCATATATACAAAATTTGCACATATACGATAGATATGCGATATAGAAGATGCACATATATAGAAGTTGTGTGACTTCCGTATATGCGCATATTTCCTACATGCGCAATATTCATATGTGCACATATCTACCATATATACGCAAATATGGAAGTTGCGGATATATGGTAGATATCCGCATATACGAATGTTTTTCATATATAGAAGATGTGCGCATATAAAGAAGTTGTGCATATATGGAGGTCATTATATATGCATATTACGAAAGTTGCACACTACTTTTGTATATGTGTAGCTTCCATAATGTGCATATACAAAAGTTACTTATATATGGAAGATATGAACATATATGAAAGTTTCATATATACATATGATATGAGCGTATGCAAAAGATATGCACATATACAGAAGTTGTGCACATATATGGAAAATATATGCATATACAGAAGTTATGTAAAAACTTAACCTTTGTGCAGGCACAACTTCCATATATGTGCATCTTTTATATATGAAAATATCGTCTGTATATGCACATATAGGGAAGTTGCACATATACAAAAATTACGCATATACAGAGGTTGTGCATATACAATGGTTGAAGTTGCACATAAATTATGTATATGTGCATCTTCCATTTATAGGTTGCTTATGTATATATGTAACTTCCATATATGTGCATATACGGAATATATGTGATACAAAAGATGTGCAACTTTTGTATATGCACACTTTTCATATATGCGCATGTATTCCATATATGCACAACTTCAATATATGCGCTTCTTTCATATATGCCCTTGGGTAATTAGAGAGAGGAAGGTGGAGGGAAGAGAGAGAGGGAGTGAGGGAAAGAGAGGCAGATATGGAAAAAGAGAAGTAAGGGAGGTAGAGAAGGTGGGAGAGAGATAAAGGGGGTTATAGAGGAAGGGAGGGCTAGTAGTGTAGAGGATGGAAGGGGCATTGAGAGAGATATCGAGAATGAGAGAGAGAATGTATGTTGTCAGAGAGAGGGGTAGAGAAAGAGAAGGATAAATGGGTAATAGATAAATGGAGTGAGTTCAAATGGACTGAAAGATTTATTCAGTAGTTGTAGTAAGATATTAACAACTTTTGATCATTCTAGGTTGTTTTCTTTGTATAACTATATTAAATTGTTTATAGATAATTGAGTATTGTTATCTTATTGTATATGTCATGTTACAGGGGTGTGAAATTGAGCTTACTCCATTGAATTATTTTTTATTAAGTTAGAAATAAGGGCTGCATGATTATAGATTTTACAAGGATTATGCCATTATGTGTTGAGCAGTTTTTAAAAATTAATGTCTATATATATACAATTTCAACGAATTCGATAAATCCTCACACAATTCTTTAGAGGTTTCTAGCTTAATGGAAGAGCATCTGCCTTATAAGCAAGAGGTTGGTAGTTCCATTCCACTATGTGCTAACATGAATTAATTAATTAATGATAATGTAGTTTATTATTAATTAAATATTTTTTTATTGATTTATTTCAATGTTGAGATATTTTTCTAGAATTCATTGTTTTATATTTTCTCTAAAGAGAAAAAAGTGATATTGTATTGTCATCAACTATTTTTTTATTGTCTATAGAGAGACAATAGCTACGATTAAAGACACATTGTCTCCATAAAGACAAAAATGAATTGTCTTCTAAGAAACAATAATACTTCTATTATATATTATCTTTATAGAGACATTTTTTTAGGACAACAATTTGAGAAACTCGCTTAAAGACAATATCTAAGGAAATATAGAAATTTTCTTTTGTCTCAAGTTAAGACAATTTACCCAAAAATTGTTTCAAATATTCACTTAAAACCCCCATCTATAGTAGTATGGTTTAATAATATTTGATAATAAGTTACCTATTCTATAAAAATCAAGTATTGGTGAATTGATGATAGCAAAGCTGCTTGGTCATAGCAAAGTTGTATCTTTACAAAATTAGCACGTGGACCTGTGGGTTATGGGCCCACGTATACATCGGAAGCATTATAATTGGCAAACTTCACAATGAAACCATACGAATCAACCAATAATGAATGGTCTTGATGGTCGGAAATCAACGAGGTTTTAAACTAGTTGTATAAAACCTTATCGTGTCTGAAACAAAAGTTAGCCTGCATGCTCTTTTGGAAGTGATATGCGTCCGATCACCCATTCAACAGATGGTCTGATCTTGCAGAACTTTAAACTATTTTTAATGAGTTTATCGTGTTCGCTTGACGAGGTAACTTCCTTGCAAGTTCCCGCGTTATCACCGTAGATATTCTTCCATCACATCTTCCACTCGCCAACTAGCCTGGACAATCTGCACCATCAATGTGACCCTTCTCAATCCAACAGATATCGCGCAATCTCACGCTCCAACTAGCACGACGATTAATACTACAAAAGCACACGAGAAAATTTGATTTCCTGTGCTATGTATCAACTGCTAAGGTTAATCGCGAAGAATTTAGAAATACAGTTTCCCACCTTTAGGGTGTGCGAGATACCACTTCCCGTGTTTGGAAACTGCCCACATGCTCAATACGGAACTTAAAGAAACCTGGATTAATAAAGGGTTAGCGCTTAATCTCCGTCATTCCTCTTCTGTCATTATTATCCATCGATTAGGAAGATCCGTTGGTTTCTGCTATGTTGTTCAATTGACTCCAGTTTCGATTGAACACCTCTCATCCATTGATATGTTCTCAATCCAATGGCTCTCCTATTTTCTTATTGATGAAACTCGTATATGGAAGATATGCACATATAGGAAAGTTGTACATGTACAGAAGTTGCACATATACAGAAGATATGTGTATATATGGAATTTATTTTGAACATCAGCCTCTCTATAGGCACAACTTCCGTATATTTTCATATACAAATGTTGCGCATATACAGTGCTGAAGTTGCACATAAATTATGTATATGTTCATATTCCATATATTCACAGTTTCTGTATATTTACATCTACAGTATATGTACAAATTCCATATATGTGCATATACGAAAGCTATGCATATACCCCAATCCTATACTGCTTACCGCCAAACCCGCCCCCCCAGCTGCCAACCTTCCTGCCAACCCTCCTCTTATTTTAGCGTGGCTCTACCGTCCCTGCCAAAATAATTATCTCCAAATCTTCCAATAAACTTAGCCAGTTTCCCGTTGAATTATTAATCACCCCACCAAAGTTTAATTCATTAAATTTGACACGCTAATAATAGTAATTCGAAATAAACCATTGAAACCACCCATTCCAAATTTAATCTCTTCTACCACTCCATTATCCATTCTTTTCCCATTCTTAGTGAACAAGCTAAGGTTGGAGATTGGTATCTCTACAAAAATTTCACAAAAATCAGAATTTATGGCTGTGAACTTCCTCCTTATAAACTATCAATTTTCCTGCGTGTGATGATTTTTCTTTAGAATTCATAAGGAAGAGGATGAATATAGATGAAATACATTTTGTGTCAAGGAAGCAGAAATCTTAGTTAAAATTAAAAGCACAAATTAAATCCAACACTGCAACGGTTCTCTGCCACTACCCTTACTCTACGGAAGAAACACATATATGGAAGATATGTGTATATATGGAAGACATGCACATATACGAAAGACATGCACATATACGAAAAGTGTGCATATATAGAATTAGATGCACATATATAGAAATTTCACATTTATGGAAGACGCATATATACATAATTTATGTGCAACTTCATCCACTGTATATGTGCAACCTATGTATATGTGAAAATTACGTATATGCCCAACTTCCGTATATGCACATTTGTTTGCACATATATAGAATATGCACATATATGGAAGTTTCACCTATACAAAGGAATTTCTACATAGCTTCCATATATGCAAATATCTTTTGTATATGTACAACTTCCATATATGTGAATATCTTCCACACATGCGCAACTTTCATATATGCAAAGATATAAAGGCATTGGAAAACTTTCGTAATATGCATATATGGAAACCTCCATATATGAACAACTTCCTAATATGCGCACATCTTTTGTATATACACAATTTTCGCATATGCATTTCTTCCGTATATGTGCATCTCTTCTATGTATGGGTAACTTCCATATATACACATCTTATGTATATTTTTATGTACAATATATACACAACTTCCATATATGTGAATAAGTGGAATATATGTGCATATTCTAAGGGTGCACATATACAAATAATATGTGCATATACAAAAGATCTCCTTATATGGGAATTGCACAACTTTTTTATATGTGCATCTCTTGTATGACATTTCTTTTGTATATGTCCAAATTTCGTAAGTTCGTAACTTTTTTATACGTGTATTGTTAATCGTGTTGGAACTCCATCAACCAAGGGATCTCCCTGATTTGAAGTCCCAATTAGACCTCACGTCGTTTGGAATAGGAGCCGCATTCAGAGTATCACCCCAGTTTCCATGTATTCTTATAGATTTTCCTTGGCTCTAACTATCAGCTAGAGAGAAGAACACGAATCCACATTCTAAATGTAAGGGAGTGTGTCTGGTGAGTGTTCAGTCATATGTGTGTCAAATTTATTTCACTGCAGAGGGGAGGATAATTGAGCCTCTGAAAGAGAGGTAGTAGTAGCACCCTATTAGAGGTCATTCCATGGATCATAAAGTGTGTAAAAATAGAAAATTTGATGATCTAGGATGTGAAAGGAAAAATAAATTTCTTCTTTCCATTCCCCTTCCATTAGCACTTATTATAACATATGAGCAGAGGAAATCACCTTCGATGAAGAATAGTTCAAATCATTAATGTTTGATCTAAGAGAACTGATGAAAAATGGTTTATCAAAGGAAACTATTTCAAGTCAATTCTTTTAGGGTAATACCCCCTACTAAGGACTCAATATGAACTCATGGAAACCATGTTTTCCAAGCCATATGGAAATACAAATGCTAAAAATTTTAACGAAGCCTGTGTCCCCCTAATATATTTTATTGCTATTATAGGAAATAAGTTCAATTGGGGAGATATATTAATAGTAAAATTAAAGGTGAACATAAAAAAGGAATGTAGAGGTTCTAAGGGAACAACATCAATTTCACATTTCTTCTTATCTGCTAGAAATAATGTGTACTTTGAACTCATTCCTAGATATGGGATAGAAATTCTCTTGAAAAATCTTCCAATCTCATTTACTGCTCATATTTCTGGAAGCAAAAGTGGCATATATCATACGCAAAAGTATGTCATGGCTTTCTGATTTCCCTTTATGAACTATTGTTTGGCTCCCCAATGACGCTACATATCCTAGAATGTCAGGTAAGTTTTTGGAAGAGTTAGAGATTGGTATGCACAAGAAAAGAGAACATATATGAGTATATATGGCACCATGAAGTCACCCTGCCTACTACCCAGAGTCATTATAGACAAATTGTCCTCCAAGAGATGAAATATTGCATACTAGGTGGTAAATGGTGTTGGAGTATCTCTTTCTAGAGATAAAAAAAATTCATGAACACTCATGCCATTTTTCTTAGGTACTTATGGATTCATAGACATGAAGTAAGCTTAGACAAAG
>APFE030459630.1:4288-16928 GCA_000404065.3 Pinus taeda | reverse complement strand
GGAACATACTCCAATTTGACCTTTTGTTCAAGCACTTGTTCCCAGAGAAAATGATATTTGATAGGTATGTGCTTGGTCTTTGAATGCATGACAGGATTCTTGGAAATACTGGTTGCACTTGTATTATCACATAAAATGGAGATAGTTGGAGTACAAGTGATTTGAAAATCTTGCAAAGTTTCCATCATCCAAAGGAGTTGTGTGCAGCAAGATGCAGCAACCACATATTCCGCTTCAACTCTAGATAAAGCAATTGAACTTTGTTTCTTGCTAAACCAAGATACTAATATGGAACCCATAAAGAATGCACCACCACTAGTGATTTTTCTGTCATCCACGCTTCCTGCCCAATCTGCATCTGTATATGCATGAAGTGTGATATCTGCATCTCTAGGATACCATAAGCCATAGTTTTGTGTTCCTTGAAGATATTTGAAAATCATCTTAACTGCCTAAAGATGTGCTTCCTTTGGATTTGCCTGGAATCTTCCAACTATTCCCACTGCATGCATGATGTCTGGTCGAGTACCTGTCAAATAGAGCATACTACCAATCATGGATCTATAGGTTGGTTGATGTACTACTGTTGATTCATCATTTGCGCTAAGGCTGCATCTTGTTACCATAGGGGTACATACTGGTTTCGAATCTTCCATGCCATATTTCTTCAAGATCTACTTGAGGTACTTGGTTTGTGATAAAACAATACCGTCTTCATTTTGTTGGACTTGTAAACCAAGAAAATATCTCAACTCACCAAGCAAGGACATTTCGAATTCTTCTGCATCACCAAATCAAAGTTTTGACTCATGGCTTCTTCATTGCTACCAAATATGATATCATCAACATACACAACAAGTATTAGCAATTTATCATTATCAATTTTTATATATAGATTGCTATCTGCTGATCCTTTTAAAAAACCTTGTTGATGGAGGTATTTGTCCAGACGATAATACCAAGCCCTTGGAGCCTGTTTAAGACCATAAAGTGCCTTCTTAAGTCTGCATACAAGTTTTGGATCATTTCCAAGGATGAATCCATCTGGTTGCTCAATATACACTTCTTCTTCTAAGTCTCCATTTAAAAAGGCATATTTCACATCCATTTGAAACACTTTGAACTTCTGAAAGCTAGAAAGAGCAAGGAACATTCTTATGGCCTCAAGTCTACCAACCAGTGCAAAAGTTTCTTCAAAGTCTATACCTTCTTGTTGAGCATGCCCTTTACAAACAAGTCTGACCTTGTTTCTAATAACATCTCCATTTTCATTTAGCTTGTTTTTGAATATCCATTTTGTCCCTATGACATTCTTATCATTTGGTCTAGGAACCAACTCCCAAGTATTATTCTTTTCAATCTGCTCAAGTTCTTCATTCATGGCCTTGACCCAGCATTCATCTTTGCATGATTCATTTACATTTCGTGGTTTAGTGGAGGAAAGAAATGCTAGATAGCTTGAAGCTTCTGAGATAGTTCTTCTTGTTTGTACACCTGCCTCTTTCTTCCCCAAAATTTGAGTCTCTGGATGATTCTTCTGAATGTACCTGGATGGAGTCTTTTCTTCTATCCTTATCTGTTCTTATGGTGCCTCATGGGTTTCTTCTTCATCATAAGTCTGATTTGATGTTGAAGGATAGTCCTCATCATCTTCAAAATCTTCAGATTTACCTGCCTAGGAATGTTTCCTTCTTCATCAACCACTACATCAATATTTTCAACAATTTTTCCAAGTATTTTATTGTAACACTTATATCCTTTGCTGTGGGGAGAGTAACCAAGGAGAATGCCTTCATCTGCTCTAGGTTCAAACTTGCCAATGTTTTCATCAGTCCTTTTGATGTAACATTTGCTTCCAAAAATTTTGAAGTATTTTACCGTGGGAGTCTTACCATACCAAAGTTCATGAGGAGTTTGAGTGCTTTTCACCCGAATGTTTGTCTTGTTAAGAATAGTAACTGCAGCAAATGCAACTTCACCATAGAAGGTTGCGGGAGTTCCAGACTCATCAAGCATAGCACGAACCATTTGTTGAACCGTTCTGTTCATCCTTTCCACTACTCCATTTTGCTGAGGAGTCCTTGCAGTAGAGAATTCCCTTCTTATTCCATGTTCTTCACCAAAAATCGAAAAGTCATTCGAGGTAAATTCCCCTCCTCGATCAGACCTGAGGAATTTGATTCTGCGATCTAATTCATTTTCAACCAAGGCTTTGAATGCTTTGAACTTTTCGAAAGCTTCGTCTTTATGCTTAAGAAGTCCTATCCAAAACATCCTAGAAAAGTCGTCAATGAACGATATGAAGTATTCTTCTCCTCGAGGTGACCTTTTCCTAGATGGACCACATACATTAGTATGGACAAGTTCAAGTGGCCTACTAGCTAATCCTTCTTTCTCAAGGAAATTAGTTCTAGTTTGCTTACCAAACTGACATGATTTGCATATTGTATTGTCTGGAATTCTAATGTTAGGGAGATCACGAACCGCCTAATATTTGCATGCCTTCCTTATCTAAGAGAAGCTTAGATGCCCCAATCTTATGTGCCATAGCTAGTGTTCATCATTCTTGCTTAGATAGCATTGTTGTTTTCTTCCCTTGAGTATGTATAAGTTATTTGGAGTTCTTATGCCTTTGATCATTGTTTCTCCTATATCAAGCTCATGAACAATACATCCATTTGATCGAAATATTACCTCATTTCCTTGATCACACATTTGACTGACACTCAATAGATTATGCTTTAAGCCATCAACATACATAACATTTCCAGCTTTGACCTTTTAATTTTAAAAGAACAGAACCTTTACCTTTTATCAGTGCAGGGGTGTCATTTCCAAATGAGTCCTTCCTTTCCTTTTCTAAGGCACTATATGACTGAAGTTTTTCTTTATCATCTGTCATATGTTTCGAGCATCCACTATCGATGTACCACTGGTTTTCCTGCCCTTCCGCATATAAGGCTATACCACATCTTTCTGGTTGCGATTCTTTCTTTCTCCATGTTTTGGGACTCAATGAAGCTTGCTCCTTCTGAGTTGTTTTCCGAAACCTACTCCTGCATTCAGAATCTTCATGACCGAAGTTGTTACAAATAGAAAATTCTATTTCATTTTCAAGAGTAGAAAAGTTATTGTAGGTCCTTTTCATGATCCCAGTCATACTCCTTTGTTTTTGAGCTTCTCTAGTCATGATGGTCTTGTAGGCAGCACATTGAGTAGCTTTGTGTCCAAAGTTATGACAAGAGAAACATTGGCCATTGGAGAAATTCCTGCGATTATCAAACCTACCAACCAAAAGATTGTAGTTTCCATTGACATCCATTCTTGAGGAAAATTGAGAATGATTTACCTGCGGTTGGTTGTAGCTTCTGTTCATCCTTGAAGTAGATCGCCCCCGATTTACTTGGTAATATCTATTCATTCTTGAAGTAAATTGTCCCTGATTTACCTGGTGATTTGCATTATGCCTTTGCTGTCGATTGTCAACCTGTTCACTTCTCCTTACTACATCAAGATAACTTTGGAGGTGGATGGATTCTGTGCTTGAGATGCTTCTTCAGTATATCCAAGACCTATCTTGATAAGAGGAGAATGCTGCACTTTGATAATCTCATCTAAAGTTTCAGATCCTTTAGCAAATCTAAGATTAAGAGCTTTTGTTTTCTCAACATCTTTTCTAAGTCCCACAATTTCACATTCTAACTTTTCATTGTGTTTTTCCCTTTTAGCAAGTCGGAATGTCAGAGTATCTATAATCATATTCTTTTCTTCTAAACAAATTTTAAGTTTAGAAATTTCTTCATAAAGACCTTCTTCATCTATAGCATCCAAGAAATCATCATATTCAAAAGCCATCAAAAGTCTATAATCATTACATTGTTCATCTCCATCACTATTTGAAAATCCATCAATGTCTTCATGTGTATAATAGCTCTTTTTACTTACATTTTGTTTTCTATTCCATCTAACTGTTTCCTTACCTTTGTCAAGCTTGTCTTTATGAGGACACTTGGCTGCATAGTGACCAACTCTTCCACAAGCAAAGCATTTAAAAGGTAGCTTACCTTTGAATCTTCCAGAACCCCGTTGAAGATTCTTGACAAATTTTGATTCTTCCTCTCCTTCTGACATATGTCTTGATTCATTGTATTATCCTTTTCCTGAGGCTTTGAATGCAGATTCTCTCATGTTTGATGGTCCCCCTTTTCTCATTTCGAAAGCAGTTAGGATTCATGCAGCTGTGACATGGCAATGCTCTCTAGATTCTGCTTTTCTTCTATGGAAAAATCTTTTGATTCAAACTTAGAAGACAAAGATCTTAGAACCTTCTCAACCAAGGTAACTTATTTTATCTCTTCAGCCAAGTTTTTCATACGATTAACAATCTCATCTATACGTAATAAATAATTAGCCACACTTTCATCATTGTGCATTCTGAGATTTTCATATTGAATTCTGAGAGTTTGTAGTTTTGCACGTTTTACCTGATCGTCTCCTTCATAGCTCAGAACGATATTGTCCCATATTTCTTTTTCGGTTTTGAGATGCATAACCTTGACAAATTCTGATTGACATAAACTCCCTAATAGAGTACTGACATCTTTTGCATTTGTTTCATACTACTTCTTACCAGCCGTATATGTAGGAGTTGTTGATGGAAATGTGTATCCTGTTTCCATGATATCCCAAGCTTTTGTACCAAGAGATTGAAAATAGGTTGTGATTCTTAGCTTCCAATAGACGAAGTTGCTTCCATCAAATATTGGTGGCCTGATAGATGCCTCCTTTTCATAGTTGCTCATGATGATAGATCTTCCTTCAAGCGATCAAGCTCCTTCTGAAGGACCGGCTCTGATGCCAATTGTTGGAAATAATACTGAGAGGGGGGGTGAATCAATATTATCAGGTCAATTATTTTTCACAATCAGATTTGTATACGCTACTTTAGTTAGTGAAAACAATGTATGTACGCAACTGCAGTTAAGGAAACTAGCGTATAACCAGCAGACATGTAATTTAAGTTATTCTTCAGATGTTGATCATTAATATGTGCATCAAACCATATAAACAGTAACTAAGAATAGTAAAATATAACAAGTAGTCACACATAAGAACACGACATATAAGGTGGAAACCCCATGTGGGTGAAAACCACCTACTGCAATTCATCTCTATCTTATTTTAATTAGAAACTTCTTTTTACAATGTTTCTGTACTGGTGCAGACTTATACCAGTACGCAGGCTACTACTTGCAGAAGGCTACAACCTTCTCTCATTCTCCAGCTTCTCCTAGAAGGGAGCTACAACCCCCTTAGCTCTTGTACTAGCTGAGGTACTAGTACGTAGGTGCTAACCTACTGAAGGCTACAACCTTCCCTTTTTCTTCCAGGGCCCACGTTTCATAAATTTTTAGACTGGATCCATGAATGACATCAATCAAACATCAAGTATATCTGCATCAACCAATCTCCTTTGTACAAACCAATACTGAATCAACCAATCACTTCTCAAAAAGCTGTAACCAGAATACAGTAACAGTAACCAGAACCAATCCTGAACCTAGAACACTACAACAATAAACAGAAGTAGCTAAAACATATTTCATGAGACGTACGCTACTTCAATATGCAGAACCTGCGTGCATACGCTGATGTATTAAGTCCAACCTATGGATACGTTGTTTTGAATTAATGAGTCAACGTGTATACGTGCCTCTGCTGTGCCAAACCTGCATACATATCTATAAAAGATCATTTACCCTTTTCACTTATTCAGACATCAGTTATACCTAGATTATCAGATTTATAGATCAAGCCATGCACCAAATATAACAGATCAAAATCACATAAAGATACTACTATTCAAGCCTTAAGATCTTGACCCATCAATAGAACTTATCCTTCTTCTTGCGCTCAGGTTCCTCCTTGATTCAAATCCAGCTATGCACCATTACCCAATGACCAATATTCTAGATCTTGCTTTTCATCAGATATTCAATCTTTAGTGAATGCCTTTGCCTAATAATCCCCTTCCCCTTTTATAGTCTTAGGCCTTATTGAATACCATGGTCCAAAACCATAGAGAATCAATACCATGGACCCAATACCTGGGTTCAACACTTCGGATGAGATACCATGGTCCAAATGCCAAGGACTAAATACCATGGACCAAAAATAAATTTTCCCACATGTACGCGCTTTTCCTTGCATGAAAGTGCATGCATACGTATACGCACCTTTTGATCATCGAACTCGCGTGTATACGCGACTTGGTTAAGAGGAACCTGCGTATATCTCTTTTTCTTTCATTCTGAGAGCTTGAACAGTGATCTGTCATTTGAGTGAGTTGCCATCAAGGACAACACCTGCGTCATAGTGCCAAACCTGTGTCATAATGCCAACAAAGTTATAGTAGGTATTCTTGGGATTCGACACCCTCGGGGAAATTGCGTGATGATTGTCAAAGATAGGCAGCCAAAGACATGGAGCACTTCCATACCATGAGGAATGAGCAGAAGGAAGATTAATGGAAGCAGGAGGGAGTGGAAGCAGGAGTCAATCATAACCGTTGATCCCAAAAAGAATGCTTAAGACAGAGCTAATTACAGGGGAGGAGTACATGGTAAATAGCAGGCTTGTTGGAAGACTTCCGACCATAGATTTTGATGGCCTTCGTCATCGAATGGCTATCGGGTTGGAAAATGATCAAAGGTTAAGTCTTCAAGCGGACCCAAAGATTTATAGATTAGCGTTTATAATCTTTATCGGCTACGTAAAGTGGGTAAAGGTCGTGCTAGTTTCCAATCCGATATCTCTGTAGACCATCAGATCAACAGGGGCTTGATCGTATGGATTTCGGGTTTTAAAAGAGATCGGTGGTTAAGTCTTAGACCAGACCCTAAACCAGTGGCTTATAATCCTTATCGGATCCGTGAAGTGGGTAAGGGTCGTGTAAGTTTCCGATGTGATTTCTTTAAGGACCTTTGGATCACTTCGGTTCTTATCGAATCGCTATCAGGTTGGATAATGGTTGGAGATTTATGTGTAAGCTTTATGTGTAAGGTTTCAGGTTTTGTTGACCTTGTTGATGGTTAATCATCAACGAGTTTGTCTTTTGTTGGTCTTTACACTTGTAAATACATGTAACATATGTAATCTTTCTTGTGGTTAATTGAAGGCTCCACTCTTACTTGACCAAAAAAAAAGGACCAATACCTTTTAACCAACAATAGCTTCCTCATGTGCCTAAGTGATCTGTATTTGATCTAAACATCTTCTTCTCACATTACACTTTAATGGACATTCATGTAGGCTTATACTCATGTACTTCACATCTATAGCGAGTAATAATATACTTATATTTTTCTCTTCTAAATCATTTTCATCTTCTAGTCCCATCTCCTTTTTATTATTTTTTCTACTCTGGGTTTAATTTCCTTTTCATTGCCTCTAGTAGCATTTTCTTTGCCCCTACCTTTAGGCCCTTTTCCTCTATTATGGTGTTCTTTAATTTCAATATTTTCTTCCACCTTCAAGGAAACTTTATAGGCTTCATCTACATTATGAAATAAATGTGTGATCATCTCATGTCAAATTTGATATTTTAACCCATTCACGTTTCTCTCCACTCTTTGATATTCTAGTCTTTAATCCCTATTCCGAGCGATAATTTAAAAAATTCCTCAATCTACTCACATAAAATTAGTTTTTTCTACCTTAAGTCTTGTACTTGTTTACAAAAATTATGTTGGTAATAAACTGAATAATAACTTATCCTTTATTTTTGTCACCATCTTCCTCCAAGTTCTATTCTTCTCCTATCCATTTTCTTCCTTATCCTTCTATAGCATATCCCACCAAAGTGCAGCATGCCCCTTTAACTTTGTCATGGAAAATTGGATGTGATTGGGGCCCTGGAAATTGTTGTACTCAAAGTACTTTTTGAGCTTGCATATCCAATCAATAAGAGTCTCAACCTTTAAACTATCATCATAGTATGCAACTTCCACCTTTGGACTACCTTTGTCCTTTAAAAAAGATATCAAATGTATTGTTGGTTCCACTTCCTTAATATTTATCTATTCTTCGTTTTCATCTTTAAACTTCGAGACTGCTTTAACATCCTCTAGATCTTCGATTCTCCTTCCCAAATCCCCTAATTATATGTTCCTTGCACCTCCTCATGCTAATATTTCTCTACATGGTGACATTCCTACAAAGTGTCTAATGGTCCTCAACCTAACCAACATTCATAGACCTTATCCAATCTTAATTTCTCATGGCTTAACTTCTAGCAATTTCATTACAACCCCTCTTAGGTCCTTCCACAACCACATACTATAGAAGCACTAACAAGAAACAAATGTTATGGGATTGATACCACTTGACATAGCTGACCATATAATCTTGTACACAACCAACTATAGGGTATTAGCATGTAGAGAACACAATTACGTGTATGCTACCATTAATAGATATTTAAAACTAACAATACAACGATGAAATGATAGTTACAAGAAACAAGATAATAGATAACATCACAATTTACTTCTTATTTATATAAACATCATTTTATTAATACAATTTATGTGTATCCCTACTCTAAGCTATGGCTTTTTGTAAACATCGTCCTTCTCATCACAAGACACACTCAACTATTTATCTTACTCTATTCCTAGATTCCCGCTCAGCTTCATGAACTCTTATTTTCTTCTCCTCCCCCAGTCCTCTATCTATACCTTGCTCTTAAGTAATGAATTGGAAATTGAAAATTCATAATGGTTCAACTTCCTCATCTATTTCATAGGCCAAATATTATTTCTTCACTTAGGTGTCCCACCGATATACCAAAAAGTCTTGTAAAACATGCGGATTTGTATTAAAGCATGATTCATAGTTTTGTAGGAGACTTGTAGCATTATAATAGAAAGAGAAAGTCACAACATTGTAACAACAAGGCAAAGTCACAACATTCTCACAGTAAAGCAAAGTCGCAACGTTGTAACAACAATGGTGGAGTTGCATCACTGTAACAACAATGATGGAGTTGCAACACTATAAAAAATAATAATTTCACAACATTGTATCAACAATATTGGAATTGCAACACTAACAAAAATGGCATAGTTGTAGCACTGCAATAGCAAGGGGGAGTTGCAATATTGTAGCAACACTCTTATTTCATCCTCTCACTACAAACATAAATCAATTGATGTGGATTTTTTTAGGCAAAATATGGTAGGAATATGAGTAAGGGGTGACCCTTAAAATGGGCTATTTAGCCCTTTCTTAATCCTAACTATAACCAAGACCAACTCCTTAGAATTCATTAATGTCAAAATAATTGACATGGTGACCCATAATAAAATCAACCCATAATTTACATAAGAAAGAAAATGGAACCTCCTTGTTATTACAAGGAGGCTCATCAAATACCATAAGCCACCTATCCATTTAGTTACCTTTTAATGGGTGGTATGTGCACTATTCCATGCAATAATGCTTCTTTCTTAGATCAAGGGGGTGATTGGTTTTAGGGTCAGTTAATAGTTGGACAATCATCTCTTCGTAATATGTAGATATTTCACCTCTTTTTTAAGCATGTCGCTTGAATAATATTCTCTCTTCTTATTCACCTATTCATATATATTAGATAAATGGTCATAGATATAGCTAATAGAAGCTACAATGATGTTGAGAAAAGTAGCCTAGAAAATATGAGATCGCTCTCTAAATGGTAAACTCACATAGTAGATTGTTAATTTAATTTAGAGATTGCTTAATTTCCAAGTGTGGGTTTCATGGAGATATTGGGATTAGCTTATGGGTTTAGATCGAGGTTCCTCCATTCTAATAGAATAGAAAATGCACATAAATAATACTAAACAAAATTTACAAATTATTTAAATCTATATAATTTAACATACATAAAGAGGAAAATTTATAATAAAACTTATCTTAAAAAGGGAACATCTCTATTGGAAAGATTGATTGTGAATGTTGCTAACCTTTTCCATGCTTGTCATTGTGAATTATGGATTGAATTAGCATGAAAATGTATGCATAGGTTAGAGAAGAAATGGAGAAAGACATTGTGCATACGAGAAAATGAATAAAAAAAAGGCCACGATTTTGTTAAATGCTTTTCATCTAACGAATGCATGTCTTAATAACATGTGCACACTTTTAAAAACATGCACATTGTGTTTCCAACACATTCATTTTTATCACTTACAGAAAAATATGTGTGGAATTGAATATGGAGTTGGATATGATAAATACACGAATATTTGATAAAGGTCATAGCCATTTAAATAAGAATGTTTGCACATTCCTACAATATTTGTGCATAATTGATTTTCACAATGAACATACATTCTTATTGTAGCAATTTTGAGAACCAACTTTGTGCACTTACCCTAATATTCCTTTATGTATTATCTTATTGTTTATTAATTGATTGAACACATGTATGTGGAAGTTTCTCAAATTGGAACTTCAATAGTGGTTGGGGTTGAGTATACATCTATTCGTGTTTAATTTTAAATTATCAATGGGCATAATTCATTCAAATATAGAGTTATATTCATTAATATATTTTGCAAATATAAATTTATATATATTGTTGTTAATAATGTTCTTGTTGTTAACATCTTCTTGTGAATTCAGAGCTCATTTTTTCCAATTTTTTGTTTCTTAAACTTTCCTTGTGAAGTCAAGGCTCATCTTCAACAACTTTTGTTTGTCGCTTTAACTTTTTATGTAGAAATTCAATGCTTGTCTTTGGCACCACTTTTTCTTTTTGTTTGGATTGCTTGATGCAAATGATAAGGTGAGATGCAACGAAGGATATGTGCATGACAAATGATTAACGTCTTACGGTACAGTTGCGCTAAATACAAGTGTGTTCCCCTTGGGACATATGGAAACACACAACTCTATCCTTGCTATGCCAATTGTAAATGCATGGAAGCAAACTCAAATGCTCATAAATATGGTATATCTATATTTTATATATAGGCATGGTCAGCATATAACCATCAATAGGCTATTAAGCATTGAGATATTAGTTATTGGTATAAGCATATAAAAATCATCTCAAGCACAGCATGGAAGAGTATTTTATAGGATTGATCAGATTGCAATGCAAAGTGGTGAGAAATCATGGAAATTCTGGCTAGATTTTGATAAAATTAATAGAATTTTTTATAAATCCAAGTAATGCGTCAAACTTCTAGATAAAATTCGGTAGACATTTTTATAAATCTAAGTAATCTGTTAGACTTCCAGACTTTAAGTGCCCAAATTCTTTTTCATGGTTGCGACATGGGTAGACGACGCGGTGCTTATATTGACAACGCCCTATTTTATAGCAGTGCTTAAATTGACGATGTGGTGCTTATATTGACGACGCCCTATTTATAGTGGTGGTTTTCTGACGGGGCAATTTTCGAGAAAGAAGCGAGTAATTTCCACATATTTTCAAAGCTATGAAATTGTGGTTTTTGAAAAGGCCATTCGGGAATGTGTGAGTAATTTCCACGAATTTTGAGTAAATTGGAAGACCTTTGAAAGGCATGACACTGCAACTTCCAAATCTCACTTTGTCATTTCAGATGCCAAAGGGTAAAGAAATGCAGGGGAAAGGGTGAGGGCTGATGTAACTCTTCTCGATGGCCATGGCAAAATTTCGCCCAAATGCAAAATTATGTGGTTTTTTATTTTGGTTTAGTGATTTTTTACAAAAGGGGTGCAGAAATTTTGAATAATATGACACTTATTCAAAAAGATTATCCTGATTATACACTATTTGTGGAATCATGCATAATACATAACCTCCTCTACTATTGATCATCAATTTTGCGGAATTAAGAAACAATCGCATGCGCACATTGAGGCATCAATCACACATATCAACACAGTATGTACCCGGGGAAAGCATACAGCTGAAAACCACCAACTATCTGTATATTATATTGATTGAGAACATGTAACAATACATAGTACAATACTCCTCACAAGTACTCAGTACTATCTCCACCTGTTACACACAAACTAGCTCAGATCTGAATCAATCACTGCTCAAATCTCCTCCGCTGCTTGCCTGCCTCTACTGCGCAATCCTGCATGAGAATAGATGAGAATGGCTGAACCAAACTCGTATTTCCCTTGTGTAACACTGCGCAATCCTCATTGGCAACTCAATCCCACTGATTGTGCAAATCTCATGCACAACTATAGTCACAACTGACAGTTGTCTTGCCCTTTCACTCACCTCTAACACTTGTCTCCACTGAACTGTCCATGCACTAAGTTAATTGATGTATTCTTTAGTTGATTTATGATTTAATAATTAGTGGATTAATTAATAATTAATTCACACCACTCATCATTAGTCTATTTGTCAGTTAGACTAACTACAACTAGTTCAACTAAGTCAAATTGAACACAACTCCATCAACTCTTCATTCAACTCCACAAAAACTCAATCACTGAAGTTCTAACTGAATTCCTTCATGCAATAGCTCAAGTAACCCATAAGAACCACATATTTCCTTCTGGAAGCTGCATGTGCCACATCTGTAGCTCGAACTGAAGTGCTCCAAGAGGATAAGATAATGTTTATAGTCCAAATATTATT
>APFE030459629.1:0-37624 GCA_000404065.3 Pinus taeda | reverse complement strand
AATGTAATCGTGTCCAAAGAACGGGGTGTGGCTCTGATACCAAGGGGTGATCGATAAGTAGAGAATACTAGGGAGCAAGCACAGAGCAAGCACAATATCCACCTTGACAGATGTGAAGTATGTGCCTGGACTGAAGAAGAATTTGGTATCGTTCGCGATGTTGGAGGACAAAGGCTACGATGTTGTCTTTAGTAAAGGAAAGGCATTCCTTAGACACATCACCACGAGACAGGTGAAACAAATTGGTTCACGAGTTAAGAACATCTATGCTCTTGAGGTTCAAGATGCATGCAAAGCCTTGAGGAGCAAGACAAATATTAGAGACTTGGTGGTTGAGAGGGAGAGTAAATAACCTCTCAACATGCAGCCCCACAAGAAGTCTCAGACGATTATGGAGGAGCCACAGTTGGAGAAGCAGAGAAGAGGCCGAGTGAAGAGATCCACTCATGCAGATACCTCCATTAGGGGGGAATTTCGATCCAAGTGGGAAGAGGGATCACATGCACCCATACCTCCAGGTGTGAGGTGGGGCGATGTGAAGTGATAGTCCCAAAAACGCTGAAATTGGGCAGGGTCCATTGAGAGGTTTTATCTCATGGATCATACCTTGCTATGGGAGCCCAAAGTACATAGTAGCAGGAGGAATCAGTGGGATTGATGCAGTCAAAGTTTTTAGTTGACAGAGATAATAGCAGTCAGGGACTTTGATGATAGATGCATCATACTGATTCAGGTTGGATGTTTTTTTGTTTCTCGTGTTGTTGGAGCAACAACACTAGAGAGTAGTGTTGCATGCATAACATTCCAAAGGTTCAGTATCGGGATCGAGTTGAATTCCTTTCTTGTTGGGAGGGAGTGTTGAAAATAGCATCAAGAAATGATAAAAATAGAATCCAGAATATTCCAGTTTTAATTTTTCCTTGAATTAAAATTCGAATTTAGTCTTATCAGTTGCTTGAAAAATAATTAATTAATTCATTATGGATCAATTCGTTGGAGAAATTCAAGTTAGAAGTGTTTGTGGAGTCATGCAACAATTATCCCTTAAATTAAGGAGACTATCCCTTAATTAATGAGATAAGGTTGAGTTATAATTGAGTTGTAATTAGTTAGCTCAGTTTACTGAGTTAAGTTCAGTTACATTAGTTCCAAACTCTTTGAGGAACTAATTGTGAGTTATCAGTGAGTTGATGCATGCATGCACTCAACTGGTGTACTCCAGATAATTGAAGATTCCCTCATCAGAAACTCATGCATGTTTATTCAGAGAAAGACCCAGTTGAGCTAAAAGTCAAGGACATGTTATTACCAGTTGCATGTGTTTTCCTATAAAGGAAACTCATCCATGCAGTCAAGGTAAGGTTCCTTGAGGATTGCGCAGTTCTGACAGGGTGTGAGATCAATGTGAGAAATCAATGTTCCATTTGGTTGAGAGTCTTCCACTTGGTAACAGGAGGATCACCCAAGAGAAACTGCTCAAGGAAATAGGAGCTGAGGGCAGAGGAGAAGGCTTGTGAGAAGCTTTGTTTGCCTGTGAGCATCTAGGAGGATTGTACTGAGAGCTGGGTAGCTGTGAGAGCTAAGGCTTTGTATATTTCCTATGCATTTCCACCTTGAATGATAATACAGATAGTAGGGTTTTTTTAGCTGAGGCTTTTCCTCGAGTATTTTCTGTGTTTCATGCGTATTGATTCTTCTTCTTATGGTTATATGTGTTCAGCTATGATTCAACTCGATCTTTAAGCTTCCGCAAGTTTGATAGTAGAGGTAGATTATATTATTTTGCTTTGCTATATTGCATTATCGAGTTAATCTATAGTCAAATTTTCTACATAAATCTCATAGGTAGATTTGTAGAGAATTTGCAGGAAATTCTACACATCATAGGCCACAAATTACTATTGAATATCCTTCAAAGTTGGGGTTCTAGAACTGACAGGTACATAGATATGGGCACTCACAACTATATATGGGAAGCCACACCACTTTTACACTCAGGATCTTGTTCTTCCCAAGTCGTGCCAAAGTTCAGAAACACGACAAATTCACTGCCAAGGTTTAGAAGGCACTGCCCAAGTTTATATATATAAATATATTTCTGCTATCATATCATAGCAACAATGATCATTTCGTCCCTTTGTAGCCATTTTTCATAGTGAGAATGCAGGCTTTGTGTTTCTCTTCCCTTGTCTCTAGCCATATGAATAAAGTGATGTGCATGAAGCTTTGAGCGTGACACTAGGGAAATTCTCCACACAAAAATCAATAGTTATACATCGTTAAATATTTACCATATACATCGTCAATCTTTAATACATAGTAAGTGGCACCAATTGCAAACACCAAAAGAAAAATAGTAGGAAGAAAGAGAGCTTGGTGAATGCAATAACTAATCTCAAGGATCCAACATCTCCCCCATCGACATCATGGATTCAAATCACCATGCTTCAATTTTCTTGTCATCTTCGAGTCCCTGGTTAATATAGAGTACGACCCAAAGAGTTTCAAAAACCCCTATTTGCATAGGCCCATTTTTTTTGCTATTTTGTGACTATGGGGAGAGAAATAAGTGAAAATCTAGTTGAGAGGTTCGAGGGACAGGGGCAAGACTGAGAATAGAGAGGTTGATTCAATGATAGAGTAAACTGGAGTTGAAGAAGAAGGGACATGAGATCAGAGTAGGCACACAATGAAACACAAGATAAAGACTAGACTGAGAATGAATTTATCAAAGAGTAGTAGGGGAATGCCATAACACTAACATAGATTTGACATTCATGCACAAGAGAGAATTTCACTCATAGGCTAGTGTTAGGGCTCAGTAGAAAATCCGTATTTGCTTGCTGCAAGTGAATGGTATATATGATAGCTAGAACGGGAGAAATGTTGGGAAATGTTTCTAATGGGCAGATAACGGATCCGAGTGGGGTGAAAATGGTGTGGTGCAGTTGAGAAGCCTGACAAAGAAGAAGGCCACACAAGCATGACTCAAACTTCTAGGGCACGATCTCTGATACCGTGTTAAACACATATACGAGTAATAAGAAGAATCTAGTGTGATTCCATTTCATTTACAAGATAGTAAATATAAATAACCTTTTTTATCTTCCAAAAAGTCTCTTCGACTTCAGTAACTGTTAGAATTCCTCCACCCTAACCCTAAGTGATTAGGCGGATATTTATATACATAGATAACAAAGTCTCATTTTTAAAAATTAAGATTATATGTATATGTATGTTGAAGAGATTTATATATGCTAATAATTCTTTTAATGCCAAATTTATTCATCCAGAGAAAATTAATCAAATATAATCTAACACATTATTTAACGAGTTGTCTTTAGTGAGACTTTTTGGAAGCTTTTCCGATGGTTTTTCCAGTCTAATTTCTCTAAAATCTGTTAGGAATTTATTGAAATCATGATCTTGATGGCTAACCCATGCACAATTAAAGTGCCCTAGGGGTTTTTCAGGGTGTTAAACCCATATATATATATAGTCAAAAAATCAGTTTAAATAACACAAATCAAGATTTCACCTCAAATTCTTTTGTGTGATTCTAGTAATGGAAAGTCCAAAAAGTCACACTAAAAACAACTCCATTATTTAAAGTTTTTCTCCATCTTCTTGAATTTATATTTTTATATTAAAAAAATATAAATTAATAAAATTAAATTCTAAAAATTAAAAATGATTTATTTAAATGTTTAAAATAAGCCAGCCACAAAAACCTTGTATACCGAAGTCATCGGTTCCGGGTTTCGAATTCTAGGGGTTTAAACTTCTTGAAAAGTCACCATAGCTTTTGTGTTTGGTGTTGATGAAGGTCTGCGTCGTTTTCTTTATTCAAGGTTTGGAAAGGAAATCCTGAACACAACTAATATTGGCACCCATAGTTGTTACGAGATGTCACGGAGAAGCAGTTGCCAGATCATGCTTCAAAATGTTTCCCTCACAATTACCATGAGCAACGATAAACACGAACATGAGGTGGTTACGAGGCTGCAATAGAAGCTCATAATTGTCACTTGAAGCGAGGCGTCGATGAACTTATTCTCAACTCAAATCTGTGTTATCCACCAATTAAAGGGATCTCGTAGATTGCTAAAGTAGACAACCTCACAGAATCATTTAAAGGGGACTACACGAGCTTCAGAGCCCAAGGAAAGCCCACCGACTTCAAGGTCCCAGGTTGAGAACTGAAGCGATGGTTGATACGTATTTTTAATTTGAAGCAATCGGCGATTTTCGTCCCCCCGACATGCTTGAAACATTTGTAGAGCTCAATCTCGAATTCATGATCACGATTCAAACATCTATGAGACGGGGAGAGGCAGCCACTTCACAACCCATTGTGGAAGAGTACTTAGGATTAAGGTGTTGTGTAGTCGCAGACAGTCCTACAACGGATAACAACAACGGATAGCATAACAGACATGGGATAGCGAATAATAGACAGGGGAAACAGGGTTCAGACATAACAATGAGGAGAAGGGTAGAGACCGATTTCTACAAGAACACAGTGAGGAATAGGTTGGACCTACATCTTTCTCGGAACGGGTTGGATGGAAAATGCATTCAAACATGACAACAAGACAAGAGATTTCAAAAACTGTGGAGACAAATGATCTAGGACAAGTGAAAATTGCGTCATTTGCCAAAGATGGGAAGCAGGTTTGGGTCAATGCCAAACAATATTGGGGCATTTTAAAACGAAGACTAGTCCGTCTAAAAATGAAGTAGACAACGAAAAAGGGTCTCAAAGGGAAAGTACTCGAGCCCTTCGCAATAATCATTCAAACAAGGCCCCTTTACAAGCATGTGGCAACAAGAAGTCCAAAGGAAAAGTCATTGATGATTCTACCTTCTATAGTCCCACATCCACACCTCACTTGGGCATCTGATCTTTAAGTGAAAGAATTTTTAAATGCAAAATAAAGGTTGGTGGTTTTAGAAGCTAAAGTGCAGGAAAGAGATCATAAAATTCATATAATAACAACTGAGAACAAGGCTTTAGCAGAAAGCAATACAATTTTGAAAGAACAAGTGGGATTGCTACAGGAAGCACTCATGATAGGGAAGACAGAATGATAATGCATGAAGGCGGATGTGAAAAACATAAAGAAATATGTAGTGGAAAGTACAGAGGTGGTGAATGAGAAATCATCCCAGGATAAATGGAAAACGATTGCCCAAATAGACAACCATGAAGAGAAAGCAAGAGAAGAAATGAAAAGAAATTCCACCAAAGTTTCCAAAACTTGGGCTCAAGTAATTAGCAATTCTGTTAATAAGGAAAGAGAAACAAACATTCGAGTTGAAAACATGCAAGATAGAGAAGGCAAGGAAAGACAAACTAGAGCAACAAACATAATTATTAAAGGGGTGAAAGACTATGGGAAAAATGAATGTACTCTTGACCTTGCAAGAGACTTCTTGAAAGACAAGTTGTTATGACAAGGACAAATATGCCAAGCATGGAGGGTGGGTAAGTTTAACGGGGTGAGAGCCAGGCCCATAAAAGTCCTCATGCCTAGTTTGTGTGATAAATATATCATTCTAAGCAAGAAGCATCTCTTGAGGGGTTCTCGCATTTTCCTAGAAGAATATTTAATTGTAAAACAACAAGAGGAAAGGAGGGAGGAAATGTTAAAGGTTAGGGCAACAAGAGATGAAGGCAAGAGAGCGTGGATTTATAAAGGTAAAGTTGTGATAGCTTGATTTGGACCTCCTTCCAAAACAGAGCAACAAGATGGTAATAAAGAAGAAGTAACAAACTCTTCAACAAGAAATCAGGAAGCAAGGTCAGTATGGGAAAGTAGGAACAAAGGTTCAAATGTGAGTCTTGCATGTCAAAATAAATAGCAATCAAGTCATACCTAGGTTTTCTTAAGATTAGTTTGTTGGAACTACAGAGGTTACCCATGGAGACGGGGACCTGGGTTAGGGCCTATTGCGGAAGATAGAGACATAATTTGCCTCATAGAAACACATGAGCATGAAGGGTGCATGACACCTTTGTTTGAAGGATACTAGAAGATGCAAGTGTGGAACAAAGTAGTAGGGAATGGAAAAGGGCAACAAGATGGTAATAAAGAAGAGGCAACAAATTCTTCAACAGGAAATCAGGAAGCAAAGTCAGTATGGGAAAGCAGGGACAAAGACTCAAATGTGAGTCTTGCATGTCAAAATAAATAGCAATCAAATCATACCTAGGTTTCCTTAAGATTAGTTTGTTGGACCTGCAAAGGTTACCCATGGAGACGAGCACCTACGTTAGGGCCTATTGCGGAAGATAAAGACATAATTTGCCTCATAGAAACACATGAGCATGAAGGGTGCAAGGAACCTTTGTTTGAAGGATACTGGAAGATGGTGGTGTGGAACAAGGCAGAAGGGAATGGAAAAGGGCACGGGCTATCATGGTTTTAGTGAGGGAGAAAGAAGGTCGTCTCATTCAGTTAGAAAAATAAGACTCAAATAAACAATTCATTTGGTTTAAAATATTAGAAAATGGAAACCACGTCAGAATTGCAACATGTTATTTTGCGCCACAAGTTTCAAAAATCTACAAAGGTAGAGGGCTTGACCACAAAGATCCATTTGCAGCCTTGAAGGCATATATTGCAACATATTCTCAGCTAGGTGAAGTCCTTATAGTGGGTGATTTCAATGCTAGGACTACATGTGAGCAAGCTAGCATTTTTTGTTGTAAAAAAAGACTGCAACCCTATTTGGCTTACATAAGAGAGTAATTATCAGTGTGAAAGAATTTCAGAGGACAAGGGTTGCAATCTCTTTGGTGAAAATTTGCTTACTCTAAGTGGGGCCTTTGATTTAAACATTTGTAATGGCTTGAATAGATGGACAAAGTCTGATAATTTCACTTGCAATACTTACAATGGAGCAAGTGTGGTAGATTATGGAATTTGCTCGCATGGTTTGTGTGAGAAAATGGAGAAAGTTTTGATTGGAGTTCAGCTTTGAGACTTAAAACCAGATCACAAGCCAATTTATTTAAGTTTTTGTTGGACTAGAAAGAAATAATTATAGTAAAAAATTCAACATGTCCAACAAAATCTCCCAAAGGGCATAAATCTTTTGACACCAGAAAATTGTAATACCTTCAAAATGACGCTAGAGAGGCTCTTCGAGAAGGAGAAAATCACAATTCACAATCTTCATAGTCATGAACTAGCACATTTAATTTAATGTGCACTTGCAGAGTGAAAAATAGCAAAAATTAAGAAGTCTGAGACAAATTGGTTTTTTGTTAATGCTTGGTTTGACGAGGAATGCAAGAAGGCAAAGAGAACATGGAAAGAGTCAAACAAGGATAACATAAAGCTCAAATCTTACAAGCAGTTATTAAGCAAGAAAAAGGCCGATTTCATGGTTTCAAGGAGGGAAGAACTAATCTTCCTTAGGAAAGTTAATCCCAAATTATTTTGGAAGGAGATCCAACCGAGAAAGATACAAACTGAAAATGAATTTACAGCATCTAAATGGTTTGACTATGCAAGACAATTCTATGAGTAGGATCTGAAGGTTGACCCTCCCCCCTTGGTCAACACTGATACTGAACTCTTCACAGTGCAAGAGGTGGAGATGGGTATCAAGAAGTTGGGTGTTGGAACAACAAAAGACTTAGTTGAACTCCGAGCATAATATTTAAAGTGGGGCTCAAAGATTCTTGCACCTCATATTACAAAAATTTTCAACATCATACAATAGGGGCTCCCCATAGATTGGACAACTAGTCTAGCAATACCTCTTTTCAAGAATGGTGACGTCAATAATCCCTCCAATTATAGGACCATCATGATAAACCCTTTGTTTGCAAAGTTATTTGAAAGAATGCTAGAAAAATAAAATTAGCAAGTGGTCAGAAGAAAGAGATAAGCGTGCTAAAGGGTAAGCATGTTTTAGACATAAACATTCCACATTTGATCATTGTCTAACTTTAAGGTACATCATTGAAAAAGTTTGGGAGAGAAAGGAAGAAGCCTTTTGTTGCTTTGTTGATTTCGAAAAAGCGTTTGACACGGTTCTTAGGGATAAGATTTGGCACAGAATAGAGGAACTTAGGGTTCCTAAACATTTGAGAGCAGTTGCGCATAGGCTACGTGAAGAGATGAAAGTCAAAATTAGAACTTCAACAAGCATTTATGAAAATTTTAGAAGCGATATCGAGGTCAAGCAAGGTTGCCCACTTTCTCCTACCCTTTTGGTTTATATATTGACAAGCTTGAGGAGTGGTTAAATTCACAAGGGGGTGATGGTATATATTTTGGAAAATTTGTTATAAGGCTTCTTTTGTATGCAAATAACCTTATTCTAATTGCTAAATAAGTTGTTGGTTTACAAGAGCATTTACTATCCCTTGAGCATTTTTGTGGAGGTGTGGAAATGCAAGTCAATATCAACAAAACGAAAGTAGTGGTTTTCTCTAAAAAAAGAAAACATAACCAGCATAAGTTCTACTTTGAAGGAAACATTCTGGAAGAAGTTACAAATTACAAATATCTCGAAATTAATTTCAACAAAAATCTATTCTGGGATGGTTGTAGAAAGAAAAGAACTTTGGGTGGTTGGAAAACATTTTATGCTTTTCAAAATAGGTGTAGAGAGACAAAGTTATGGGACTGGAAAACCACTCAAACTCTTTTTGGGCTTTTAGTGATTCTGGTGATTCTCTATGGTTGTGAACTTTGAGCTAGCAGTGCATCCAACTTGCAGTGGAGACAAATTGAGAAAATTCAAAAGCTTTTGATTACAAACAAATTCAAAATTGAAAGTGTAGTTCCTAATGCTATCTTGTTAAGTGAAACATGGGCTGCTCCTATTGAAGCAATTGCTATAATGCAAGTCATAAGGTATTTAGAAAAAATTACCATAGAACTTTGAGCTAGCAGTGCATCCAACATGCAGTGGAAACAAATTGAGAAAATTCAAAAGCATTTGATTACAAACAAATTCAAAATTGAAAATGTAGTTCCTTATGCTATCTTGTTAAGTGAAACATGGGCTGCTCCTATTGAAGCAATTGCTATAATGCAAGTCATAAGGTATTTATAAAAAATTGAGCAAATGGAAGAGGGTAGATGGCTTAAGATTGTCTTTAATGACGGATTGTGCAACCAAAAAAAACACTTGGACGCAGCAAAATAACAAATAGTTTAGTAAATGAGATATTTGTTTGAACACGAGTCCCATAAATAACAAAAAAAATACAGATTATTAAATATAATATTGAATCATTAATAAGAAAGGTGATACATCATCTTCTCCTCTCTATCACTTTGTGGCATGTTATTGGCAGGCCCTCTTCATGTTTTCTTTGGAATCACAGTCAGAAATTTCAGCAACCGGGGATAAACTTAAATCGTAGTTTAATAAATGAGATATTTGCTTGAACACGAGTCCCATAAATAACAAAAAAAATACAAATTATTAAATAAATATATTAAAATTTAATCTATTTTATTTTTTTTAATTCCAAAATTTAATAATAATAAATATATAATAATAATAATAAATTCTAAAAAATATAATATTGAATCATTAATAAGAAAGGTGACACATCATCTTCTCCTCTCTATCACTTTGTGGCATGTTATTGGCAAGCCCCTCTGGTGATACATCATCTTCTCCTCTCTATCAATTTGTGGCATGTTATTGGCAGGCCCTTTTCTTCTCCTCTCTATCACTTTGTGGCATGTTATTGGCAGGCCCTCTTCTTCTCCTCTCTATCACTTTGTGGCATGTTATTGGCAGGCCCTCTGGTGATACATCATCTTCTCCTCTCTATCACTTTGTGGCATGTTATTGGCAGGCCCTCTTCTATCACTTTGTGGCATGTTATTGGCAGGCCCTCTGGTGATACATCATCTTCTCCTCTCTATCACTTTGTGACATGTTATTGGCAGGCCCTCTTCATGTTTTCTTTGGAATCACAGTCAGAAATTTCAGCAGCCGGGGATAAGCTTAAATCGTCACACAGGGTCAATTGCGATCTTCCACCCAAAATTCCTCTGGAGATGCGGGGTATCGATCCCCGTACCTCTCGCATGCTAAGCGAGCGCTCTACCATCTGAGCTACATCCCCATATGGAAAACACATTAGCGCTAATATCTTTTTATTGTTGTTGACGACGGTCGAACCTTCGTAAACAAAAACGATCATCCAATGAAATTTGAACCGACCTGGATTAGAAGTGAACATGTGAACGATTACTGGATAAATTTTGAGTTCTTACACAGTAACAAAAGGCATGTGGTACGTCTCATAAAATTAGAGAAAGTAATATAACCTATACTTCTTGGACCTTATTGGAATTTCAAATCAAATCAAATTAGACTATTTTCAGGAATAAAAAAGAATTTTAAAATTTTTATAAAATTTCAAAAATATTTTATAAGCAAATTATCCCATAATAAATCATTTGACCATCAAATTTCATCCATGTATGAAAACCAATGAATAAAAAATTAAAAAATTACAAGTGACATGTACATGTCTCAATTACCAAACTCCAACCAGCAGCAGATGGTTTACCTAATACCAGCTATCACAGTTATCAAATTTGAGTTCCAAGTTCTATAGAACATGGCCGATCATCTTCGACTTTGTTTTTCTTAACGTGGGTCTGCTCCGCATTTCACTCCCGTGGTCCAGTTTTAATCTTGTTTTGTTAATTTTAAAGGGTTTTATTTATTTGATTTTGTTTTGTTTTTTTGGCTGGTGTGTCCGTGGTAGTTTTTTAGGTTTAAATTCGAATCTGAATTTCACATTAAAAAAATTGATTATCTAAAATTCAATACGAAGTATTAATTTATTATAATAATTTTTAATATATAAATCAAAATCTCAATATCATTTCCTATTAGTTATAAAAGTTGCAAATAAAATATAGATATAATATAGTAAAAAAACTTAGATGTGAAAACTATAAAATGAGAAGAAAGAACTCTTTGTCGTAAACAAAAAAGAATCACAAGGTTCAATTAATTAATAGTTAATAAAATTGTTTTCCAATAATACATTATGAGGTAATTTCTTAATAATATTATGAAGTATTTTTTTAATTATTAATTGAATAAAGAATAAGTCAACTGTTATTTGAGTAGAACTAGTCTCAATATTAGAAATCTTCTAATAACTCAGAACACCAAAAAAACCATTTATTCTATTTTCCCAAAAATAATTAAATTCTAACTAATCTTATTACAAATAAACACTTAAATATCATTCCTATACTCCCTACTTAATAATACTATATAGAAAAAAGCCATTAATATTAAAAACTAGATTAAAAAAAAAAATGATACTCTAATTTATAAAATAATATTTACAAAATTCTCACCCTTAAAAAAATGACTTTTTAAATTAAAATAATGTTTACAAAATTCACCGCAGTACAAAAAAGGCATTTTAAATATTTCATTTTATATTTTTTTTGGTTGATAAGTGGGTGAATTATGAAAATCACAGCTGAGAGGCCACTACTCAGAGGCATCTAAGCTGTCAAAGTCACCCGGGGATCACACCCAGTCTGAGCCGCACGAGTAGAAATATTTTTTGGTATCTTCCAGACTAGAACTGGTGACCTTTGCTTACGGACCGCTTAACAACGTGCTCCTTCATCGACTGTTCTAAATCTCTTTGATATATATTTCACTTTATATTTATATTTCGCTTTGAAACGAAAGTTTAAATAACCAAGTTACTTAATTTCATTTTTATACTATATTAATTTCATTTTTATACTATATATATATACTCATTGGCCCTTCCTTTTTCACTACTCATTGGCCCTTCCTTTTTCACTATTGGATAGTAGTACAAACTATGTTTCCAACATTACATATCTTGAAAAGCCTACCTAAAAAGGTCAAAGGCCACATCTACAGTATAGGCCACATCTACAGTGTGTTGTTATCACATTTGGTCACCTTTTTCATTTTCCTATCATAGTGGAAAGGGAAATTTCACAAATCATCTCATTTGGGCTTGCAGTTTTCAAATCGCCAAATACTAGACAAAATTGAGGAAAATGGAGGATGACTTTACCAGTAAATTTAAAAAAAATCGATGATTTGACAAGTAAATTTAAAAAAATTAAACAAATTTATTCAGAGAGCGTGTTGTGTACTAAATCGTATTTTAACATATTACCGACTGAATCGAACCAAATCGCCGAATTTTCGAATTGTTGGCCCGAGTAAGCGAAATCGGATAACTATGCTTTGCAATTTTGCTGTAGTGGATTGGTGCTATTTTATTAATCCCCTACTCGGCTCCAATGGTTCAGCACTACTCTATTAATATTTTACTCCACTCTAGTGGTTCAGCGCACATTTTTACTATTTTTTTTGGTTTTATTGGAGTTTTATGAAGTTGTTTTTTCTACTATTTTTTTTTGGTTTTATTAGAGTTTTATGGAGTTGTTTTTAGTGTAATTTTTTGGATTTTTTTGGTGTTTGATTAGTGTTATTTAAGATGGTTTTTTACTTGCATATTTAGATTCAGCACTCTGAAAAATCCTAGTACACTTTGATTAGACAGAGATTATCCATCAAGCTTGTGATTTCAAGATTTCAATAAATTGCTGCCAGATTTTAAAGAAATTTAACTGAAAAAACCCACCAAAAAAATTTCCAAAAAATTGCACTAAAAACAACTTCCAGTTTTATTGAGTGTATGGGCTATTATGATTAGTACTAAGTGTGGGAATGGGTGTGGTTTGCTGATGGGTTGCATGTAATTAATTTTCTTTGGCCTTCCCTGCTGCAGTAAGTTATTCACCCTGTTTTGATAAAGAAAATGGATCATCTTGTTTAGATAAAAGTTAGAGAAATTTTCAATTTTAAAATGTGTTACTTTGGATAATTAATTCAAATAAATTATAGATATTGATATATTTATATGTTTTGATTATTAAAAAATCCATAAAATTTGATTATTAAAAAATCCATAAAATTTGATTATTAAAATCAAAATTTGATTATTAAAATATTTGTAATTTTTTGTTATAAAATTTGATTATTAAAATATTTGTAATTTTTGGTTTTTTAGTTATTAAGTAGATAATAAAAAAATAAAAGTGAGGATAGAGATATTTTTTTTTCATAAATGATTCTATATTTTAAGTCTGACATTTTTTTCTTTTTCTTTGTTAAATGTATATAATTTTTTTTGTTATGAGAAATGTTAAAGTATTATATTATATAGTTGGGATTTTTTTGACAATTTCAAATACCATATTGGTAGTACTTAATTCTAGATGGGCATATTTATGTAGATTGCAGGTTTAGCGAATATTTGGAATTTACACATCAAGAGAGAGGTAAAACAATTGATCTCTCTTCATCCTTAAATTTTAGAGTATTCCCATAATTTACAGTCTCCATAAGTCAACTTCAAATAGATTTATTAGATATATTTAAGTAAGTATAAATCTTTTTAAAATGTAAATTAAAACACATCTAACATTGTCATGTCAACGTCCATGCACCCTGCGTTGTCCAAAATTAAACACAAAGAAAGTATGCCAACCCATTGAAATAAAATAACTATATATTTTGCGCAAAAGACTACAAAAATCAACACTTCTGAGAACTTGATGGATATGAAATGATTCACGCTTTTCTCCTTTAATTGATTCTCAGGCTTTTCTCCATTAGTGCTTTGGCTATGTCTTGCCAAATTTTTCAACTACCAAGTATTTGCATTATCATCTATATAGCCTTTTGCCTATATACCTATATAATCAGTTTATAAAGCACAGTTATTAAACTCAAATTCGAATTCGATATAATCTTATAAAAAATAAATTTTAATCACTATATATATATATATAACAATAATACTTTTTTCTACCCATATTATTTTCATCCATTTGATTTTTTTTTTATAATAATCTTAACATTACAATTCACAAAATAAAAACACAATCACACTTATCAGTTATTTCTAAAATTTCTATGTTATTCAAAACTCAAAACTATATCCCTCCCAAGTTTGGAATTATTTAAAATCCTTTTATATTTAATATATATTTAAAAATTAAATATTCAAAACTAAAAAATAAATCAATTCCTAATTTCAAATTTTATTTAAAATCCTTCCGAAATAATACATATTTAAAAACTAAATATTCAGAACTTATTTTTATAATATTCCTTTTAATATAAATATATTTAAAAAATCAACAACTTTTTATAAAATTTTAATTACATTTTATAAAAAAATTGGTTTAAATATATTACTACGATTTAGTACGAGGCAAGTATGTGATCCGGACCCAGGGCACTCATTTTAGGTCATACGAGACCATATCATTGGCTTCAATAACTACTATTCGAATCCTCTTTTGCTTCAATAACTCATACGAATTCGCATAGCACACGACTTCGTATAGTTTGTTAGTTATTATATTATATGTAATAATGATTATATATTTAAATTATTAATTTTTTTATGATTCCAAAAAAATCAAATTCTTGAGGTTTGTAGTTGTGATCGACGTTTAGAACCACCAAACGTCAATCACAACTACAAATTTAGGAAAAAGATGTATACAGATCTGAAAATCGCAGAAACCTAAAATCTGAAATCAAATTCTTATTTAATATTTAATAATATATTCCAATTTTTTCAGGTATTTTTTGACAAAATCAAATCTCTATTGTGGCGCTCATTACTATAGGTCAATATCATGGTAAAGATTATGGTGTAGAAATAATTGTACGTGACTTTGCTTCACCATACTCGCGTATGCTTCACCATACTCGTGTATGTATGCGACCTTTGTCCAAAAAAACCCACATATACTTCTTAAAACATCACCTTTATCCTTCCTTTGTCTTTGAAATGATATTTCTTTGTCTAATGTCTCTGTCACATATGTAATGGCTTCTAATAATGCCAGCATATTGTTGTCTTTTTATGGCTGGTCCTAGCCTACATCTTTGGGTCTGTTTACTGTGGGGTATATTTTTTGTCCCATCAAGGTTCCCTTCCCTTGCGTGTTCATGGTGTGCCAAAGGGCATCTCCTTGTAAAAGAGGTCAATTTCCTATATTTTTGTCTCGGGCTTTTTTATTTTTTTAATAGTATGATGTTGTCTTTGCTATCATATGAGCACTCTATGTGTCTTGTTTGGTTGGGTATGCATTTGGAATGGTGCGAACATCTTGCAGCTAGCATAAGCGCCTAGTTCCATGAAGTCTCTTCTTCTATTCTTCTATGGGTTCTCATAATGGTGTTAGAGTCTAGTCCTTAGCCTATATATCTTGGAGAAGAAGAAACAAACTCCTATGGGAGTCATATGGAAAATCAACTTATCCATGTTTTGCTGAGTAATACCAAAGTTTCAATTTACAATAAAAAATATAAAAATGTAATTCTAATTTCACTAAAATTTTATATTTGGAGAGGTGCTCTCTTTGCCCAATATGATAGAGGCCCAATATGATAGAGATGTGGTAATGTAATGCCCTTTCCCTTTTTAACATTTTGACTCAGTGAAATTATATAGAAAAAAAAATTAAATTAAATTAAAAATAAATTAAAAAAATAGCAATTATAATTAATAATTATAATTATTAAAAAAGTGCTCTCTTGCCCAATATGATAGAGATGTGGTAATGTAATGCTTTTTAACATTTTGACTCAGTCGAATTATATAAAAAAAATAAAAAATAAATAAATTAAAAATAAATTAAAAAAATAGCAATTATAATTGATAATTATAATTATTAAAAAAGTTTCTAATAGGATTAAGTTTGCATTGACCCAAGAAACTGATCAAATTTAGGCTCTGCACTCTAGATATCTCTGACGATTCGACCCTTCGAACCCTGAGAATGCAGCAACCCACCATGCAGAAACCCGCCAATTTAGAACACTGTGATGAATGTCGTGTTTGTGTGATAATCCCAGTAGTGAGCATATTTTGTAACTCTTCATGAACCAATGGGGTTGACTTAGGATTAATTTGCTTAAGCTTTTGCTTGAATGGTTTAGCATCTTCATCCTTTAAGGGGATAGTGTGCTCCATAATGTCTTGCTCCATAATGTCTTTCTTCTAGCCCTTAAGCTCATCATATCAAATAGTTGAAACATCACAATATTCAATTAGCAAAACAATTAGATTTTAGTTCTCTTCTTTAGAAGTACCTTAAGCAATTTTGACAACTTTTGGGTCTTCGGGGAAGTTGATATTCACTCAATAAATTCTCGGGGGTCAATTTCCTTTTCTTCATTCGTTTTTGTAGCATCGTTTCTACCAAAAAGGTGTTCCATAGAAACAATGTTTCTTGGGCTAGTATTTGTCATATTTCTACTACTAGAATTACACACCTTCTGCTTAGAACATGCTTGAAAATATTCAAACTTTTCTAAGTGATTAGGGAAATAGACAATCTGCTTCTCACCGTCGAATACCTGCCAAGGTTCAATATTATTTGCAACTGAAGGCCTGAGGATTACTTCCATTTTGACCTTATCCTCTATCATATTATCGGATACTTTAAAAGTAGATGTAGCCACAACAAGTTCATCCGCTTGACTGTTTTTCTCTCTGGCAATCACTTGGAGATCATAGGCATCAAACAACTCAATGGTGTCCCATACAACATTCCGATGTTTTGAGTTTATCGTTTCTGCATGAAAATTTACTCTTCACTTGTTGAATGTTGAGATCAAAATCCCCTTTAACACTAAGCAATTTTATCTTGAGCTCCTTAGCTAATTCAAGACCCATCAACAAGGCTTCATATTCAGCTTCATTGTTAGTAGCTTCAAATTCCATTCGAAAGGAAAATTTAAACACATGACCCATAGGGGACACTAAAACAATCTTGACCCCTTTACCATGCTTAAAAATGGAACCGTCAAAATTCATGTACCAAATTTGATTCCTTGATTCATCAACCTTATGCTCTAATGGCATTACAAAATTGGAAAAGACAACATAATTTTCCATGTTGGATCGTTCCGTAATGAGCTCACCCCGAGGATCTTCGGGACAAGATACTTTCTCAACTTCAACAAACCCACTGCATGGCAAACAAGACAAAAGAGATTGATATTCTTTTTGGAATTTTCTATCCAAGGAGCCTTGCAGTTTGCAAGACCTTCGACCGCTAGGAAGGAATCTTGACAATCTCAAAGATAGGTAAAGTGAATTTTGCACTGCTAATCCGTCCCCCTAAATCAATATTCAAACTTTGATCTGGAACACGGGAAGTGATTTCTTTCATAATTTCAAAAACCTGTTCTTGAGATGGTTGTTCTCCATTCTTCTCATTTTCAACATTATTTATACTAAAAGGAATGAGAGTCTTAACGTCACGACTATTCTTGATAACCTCTATCCTGTCCTCTAAAGGAAAATGATGATCTTTCCCTAACATATTAATTTGATCTTTTGTTATCATGAGATCACCATTTTAGATACCCTTTGCAATAGCACAAGATTCTTCATTATGGAAGCTTTGGCAGGGCCTACAATAAGACAAAGGATGAGCAACAATATTTGTAGATTCAAGTGGATCGGGAGGTCTCTGCTCAGTTGGAGGATTCTTCTTTGGCCATGAATTATTATTGCCTCTGTTATTAGTAGGTCTCTGCTCAGCTGGAGGATTCTTCTTTGGCCATGAATTATTATTGCCTCTGTTATTAGTATTTCTAAGTTGCATAATCTGAGCTTGAGACCTTTCCATTTTGAGTTAATTCTTTAAAAGGATCATGCTCAACTTCCTTGACTTCTTTTCCATTAGATTTAACTGTACCTCCTTGAAAACCAAGGATTTCATACTTTCCAGATGCTTTCTTGTCTTTTTCCAACTCTTCAACTAAAGTTTGAACTAGCTTTAAATCAGTTGGGGCTTAGAACGTCTTAATTCATAAGAAGTATCTACAACAAATGCATCCAAATAATGCTCTAACGAAGATTTATCAGTTGGTTTATAATCTTGATGCATTTCTATGACAATGACATTAAACTTATTGAATTCTTCAACATTTTCATTTTCATTTTTCTTTATATCGCTGATGATTCTAAGAAAATATCTTCCTTCTAGTTTGTCCCCAAATTCATCTTTGAAAGCATTGATGATGGCTTGTAGAGAATCAAAGGAGTTATTGGTCCAATCCAAGAACCAATACATGGCATCATTTTCGAAACAGAGAACAAACAACTTCATTTTGACATCCTCATGGTTATATGTAGCTTGGTTAGCATGCTTTACCAATAAAGTCATCGATATGAAAATTCCATCTATTATAGCATCTGGAAATTATTTTCCTAATTGTTAATTTATTTAACAATTTATCTGCTATGGAAAATATCAAATAATTCACACTGTGATTTTCACAAATAAACTATGGAAGAAAAATAGCACTGGAAAATGAGAAAATACTAGTACACACATAAAAATTAACACAGTTTTTTTGGACAATGTCCACAGAAAAACCCATCTTGGGAAAACCGGTGCAACACCATTCGAAGTACAATCTAGATGCACAAACTGGGAATCCACTATTGGAAAAACTATTCACAAAAATTAAGTAAGAAGGGTGGAGGTATAGTACACCTTTGGATTCGCTAGTGCACCTGTTGAAGTGTGGAGGTGTGGAACACCTATGGATTCCCTAGTGTACCGATGACAACTAGATATTCTCAATATGCAGGGTGGAGGTGTGGAGCACCTCTAGACTCCCTAGCATACATTTTGCAATTGAACATGCTTAAGTAAGAAGGGTGGAGGTGTGGAACACCTTTGGACTCCTTGAGTGCACTTATGACAACCAAATTATCTCAATTAAACAATCTAGAGGTGTGGAACATCTCCAGTGTACTTGGCACAACTAATTACCCTTAGAATAGAAGGGTGTAGGTGAGAAAACACCTCCATCCACCCTAGTGTATCTGGTGATACAACCATTGGAACAGGCTAAATGTGTTAGGGAGTGAGAGTGCCCAGGAATTCAATAGTATTGGTAATTTGTCAGTGGTTGGGAGAAGATTTTTTTTTTTTGCTTGGTTCCATTGTCGAGTGTCCGATTGGCCAAGATTGTTCAATTGTGTTCTAATGATTCTCATGCAGAATTGAAGGTTTCCGTTAATAATACAACCTTCCTGTTACAGGAATAATGAGAGCCTCAAATTCTAAGCGCATAGGAAGTATGGTATAATTTTGTTAAGGGTCCATTAAGTATCTTGGCACTTATTGAGTTAATGACCTAATTTAAGCATGCCTAGAGGTTTGAATGAGGGATATTAATCTGCAAGACATCTTATCTTCAACTATCTTAACCAGTGATGATAATATCAGCAAGATATCGCCGATAATCGAAAATATCACAATATTTTTGGCGAGCCGAAATATCGCTGAGAAAATATTGCGATATTTTGGCTCCCGAAAATATCGCTATATTTCCTAGATATCACCGATATCTCAACAAAATAGCACACAATGATAGAAAAAATCATTGGGCAGGCTAGGCTGTGGTTAGAAAAAGGAAAAATTGTCTTTTTCTTTCTTCATTTCTGTTTTTGAATGTTGGAGAAGGAAGGGGAAGAGTTTTGTGGTGGTTGTCAAGGAGGGATTGAGGATCAAACAACAATTATCACCACCAACTGAGATTTTTTTATGGATCAAAGATTGAAGAACAGTGAGACAAACTTCATTTCTTCCATTAACAGGTATGTTCTTAAAAACCCTTATGTTAATGATTTTTTCATAGATTTAAGATTATGCTTGCTTGCCTCTTTGCCTACCAACATTTCGTTTCTTTGTTTTTTTTTTCATTTGCTATGATTTTCATGCCCATGAGCTAATGCAAGGGTTTTCTCCATATTTGAAGAGCAAGCTTCATTTTTTTTGTCAGCTTTCTTATGCACCCTCTTATTACCATTTTTCAATCACATTGCAAAATGCAAATAATGTAGTAATTTTTATTAAATGAGGTGGTTATTATTTTTTGTGTCGGGGTTTAATGCCAATTTTTTGTTTTTTTGTGCCCTAGGTTTGAATTAGTTCACTACAAATGTCAAATGTGCCAAAAGCCTTAGACCCATTTTGGGAGTATGGGGAGGCTGTTGGTGGGGAAAATTGGGCATATATATCATGCAAATTGTGTGGGACAAAGATGTCAGGAGGGGTCACGCGATTGAAATACCATGTGGCTAGACTCCCTGCACATGATGCAGATGTAATGCCTTGTATGGTTTCTAGTGCGGAGGTTATACAAAAAGCTCTTGAAGCAATTGTTGAACAAGACAGAAAGAAAGCTGCTAGGGAGAGGCCACTGGTCTCAGATAGATAGCTGCTACTTTTATTTGTTTCGCTACATATAATTTTATAACTCATGATGATGAAATACTTTTAAAGTTTTATATATCTGATGTTATTTTGTTTGAGTCCTTGATTGGACAATTATCAAGGATCAACGGGATTTGGTATCGCCTTTGAAGTTTGATGTATCATTTCTATTTGACATCATATATATCAGTGCTTTCTTCATATTTATGTGCCCATGTGTTTAGTTCATGTTGTTATTTCTTTATACGTTTAAAAATCTGAAATAAACAAAACAAACAGAAAATTAAAAAATAAAAAATAAAAAATGAATATATTATGCATTTTTTATGCTTCCCGATATTTGCCAATATTTTCGCCGATACTGCCGATAGGATGTTTTCTGGACCCTCGCCAATATTTTGCCGATACCGATATTTTCAACTCTAATCTTAACTATGCCACCTCAATTCATTGCCTAGCGGATAAACTGGAGTTTACAATAACCTTCTCCTTGGGAGTTTTCGAGTAGAAGTTTGGGTTGGTATGCTCTCCGTGTTGAATTTTAGACAAATCTGTTAGTTTCTGTACAAAGAAAAAAAATATGGCAATAAATTAATTAATGTTCTCATGGTTGGCTTCCTTTGTATGCAAACAATAGTTTGTAAACAATATTTGTGGCCTCCAATTGCACTTCCTACATACTAACGAGGTGTCACCTTGCGAGGTATAAGGTGCTATTACGAAAGTATTTACTTTACTATAATTATGTTTTATGTAATTACTAATGATTGTTGATGCCAAGTACAGTCAACCAAACGATGTTGTTGTTGTATTGTCACTCCACAAACCTAACACTAAAGGTGTTGATATTAAAGTATTTCTTTTATTGTCACTCATAAATCCAACGCCAAATCCTTGGTCCAAGGACCTAAAGCCTCTACAAGTTTTGGGAAACCCTTGATTTAAGGGCATGTACATTCTATGCAAACAAGATTTACTTCATCTAGGAATAAAAATGTTTTTGACAATCTATTTATTCCATTACCTACCTAGCCGTAAGTGAGGTCCCTAAGGCTTCCCAACAATCATACCATTTCTCGCTGACAATAGCAATTCAAACCAAGAGAAAATGAACAAAGTATTCTCCTCACACTATTTGAAATGTAGGTGTATGTTTTTGGGTGCCTCCCTGTGCATAGATTATACCTCCTTGAGGCTAACCAAGTCTGAAGTTTATTTTTTTTGGCATCTCTTTCTATACCTCAGAGTTTCCTCTTTATGTCTAACAATAAAAGCAGAAAAAGTTGTATGACTATGAGTCACCACATATCAACTTTCTTGTTTAATATTTTCCTATAACTAAAAGAAACTGTACTGCTTATCTATCAATTAATGAGTCACTTTTGTGGAACCTGATTACATTCCTTTGTCACATGCAGAGGCATCCCATTGTATGATCTTCTACGTTGCCCATACCTGATAGGATGCATGCTTTCTTTATCCATCATAACATTTTACATTATAATTGACACTTTTGTAATTCCCAGACACTAGTGTTGAAAGACTAGTTTACCTAATAATTCTAGTTGTGCCAAATTTGAGTCATCAAGACTATTTTGTACCTAGAGTAATACGAGCCCACAAAGAAAATGAGGAATTTGGAGAGCTAACTGTGAAAATTCCTAGATATAACAATCTCAGGAATCCTACTACAACCAAATGAATCTACTTCACCTAGATTGCAAATTATGTTACAAGCTTATTTCAGATTTCTTCTTGAAACATTGAAGTAAATTACTGAAGCAGCCTACACCAATTAAATATGATTATGAAACATAGAAACTGAGCAAGGAAAATAGAAACACATAGGACACAGTTATTTTTGGACAATAGTCCCCAAAAAAATCCAATGCGGGAAAACCGATGCAACAGCTCTGAGGGTTTATTATTATTAAGCAGTGGAAAATTCTAAATACATCACTAAATAGTGAATACTTCACAGGGTGATTCAGTTACAGAGAGAAATAATGGCAGAAGCTTTGTCATTTTATCTCGAACAATCACTAAGAAATCTTAGCTGATCCAGCCCCAAACTGACTTCCCCTGACATTTCTGGCTACCTTTGCATCAGCCCAATGCCAAGCTCTTTGGGTACTGCGTCACTTCTCTAGTTGGTCTATCTACTACCTAGGAGATTCAATTTATTCCTCTCGGTATCACACCCTGGCTTCCGACTTCTGAAAATCGAATTCCTCCGCAGATTTCAAACTCCTCTCTCTCCCTCTGCACTGCTTCTGCATGGCCCTTCTGGCCCTGTGTCAGCCTCTGCGTCAAGGCTTCTAAATCACTCACTGCCTATCTCTGTTGATGCATCTTCGACTGAGAATCTCTCTCTAGAAGCTGCCATCCCTACCCCTCAACTACAAGAGATCTCTTCAATCGCTTTTTCCTCCTAAGAACTTCTCACTTCAGAAAATCGATTTTCTCTCTCTCTGTGTCTTCCAAATGACCCTCAAGCCCCTTCTTATATCTTCCTGTTGGATAACCAATGGCCTAGATTAAAACATAATCAAAGGCTCAAATAATTTTGGCTTGATCCGTGGATTTTTCTAGAATTTTCACCCCTTATTAGATTAATACCCATTAATATTTTAATTTTCCTAAGTTTAGACTTGGAAAAGCCATTAAAAATATTAATTATTTTAATAAAATCATTTCTGAGTGGAATTTCCCAAAACGCTTTCGGGGTTCTTTGGAATGCATGTGCCCAAGCCTCCCTGCAAAATTTGAGTCCTAGAGCACATCCAATGCTACCCCAAATCAACACTAACTCATTTGAGTTCCTTATATTAGCATTAAATAACAACATGGAGTACAAAACCATATCATAATTGGAGATTGAATATGCAAACAGATCTTCCGCTTTTCATTGATCCAGCCAAAATAAAATGACTTATCAGAGATAACTCTTCTCACACAAGCTTCAATAAATGTAACTTAGTCCTAATAAAGCCTACTAAGTATAGACATATCATCTCAGATAAGGTAGTAGTTTCTAGTTAATGTCCACAAATAGCCATGGAAGGGTAAATTATCTCCATTGTTTTATGGAGATAAGGGAACTGATCAAAGGCCAAGCCCTCTTTTCAAATAACTATATAATAGTCTATTTTCTTCATGTAGTTTTGTGTTTGGCATAGAGCAGTCCATCTGTTGGGTGTGGCACCTAAAGTTAAATATTGTTCGAGGGTCCTACAAAATAAATCCAACTTAATAATCCTAACAAGACTAGGTCAAGGATGGAAGTTGAGTGTAAAGCAAGCAAAATGGTTCATAGGGCCCACGGATCAATCCTAAGGCTGTCTAGGCCAATGGGGTCTCAAATAAGTTCCTGGAACACACCTTGAGCTCACTGAACACTTAGTTCTTACATTATTAGCAACACCATTAATATGTTGCTTATGGGATATTTAAAGAAAACACTAAATTTACTTCTCAAAAAATATATATATATATATATCCAAGGGGTTTGTTACAAGTGGTATCAGAGCTCCCACAAATAAGGAACAACTAGATAAGGAACAAGAAGTAATGTTGAAATCCTAGATAAGGAACAACTAGCATTTGGTCCTCTTCAAGAGGCTAACTAATCAACAGAGGATCATAACTATACCGAGGCTTGAAATCTGCCATACCAATGGACATGTGGTATGATGTGTTCAACCAATATTCTACTAGGTGCAACCATTAATCCTAAAGATCGATGTTCAGCAGCATAATTTTATAGGTATCCTTCCAAACAATTGTCAAAAGTTACAGTCTGTCCATTGGTTAAGGATGAAATTGGTGCTTGGAGCTTATGTCATGCCTACTAGTGTCCACCCCCCCTTCCCACCTTAGAGAGTTCCATCACAATGTCCATGCTTAGCTTGGACTCCGTATGTTTTCAGTTTTATTCTTTGACTGGTTTCACGTGAGAAATAAAAAAAGTTTACATCTGTTTTTAAACCTTTCGAAGAGAACATATTCCTGATGTGGGTAGCATAATGAGAAGAATGGCTTTATCCGAGGACCTGTACCTTGAAACTGGAGTTAGTAATCATATAGATTTGATTTTCAGATAGAATGATATCACCTGGAACTGACTAATTGTTGTCTGACCTTCTTTCTAGGTGTGTGCATTATGGAACTATCTTTTCTTTTCATCCTGGTCTGTTATGGATACGGTGGAAATATGATGTAATAATGATAATGAGTTTTCCACCGTGTTGTTGATACCCTTCTTACATTAAATCTCAATGTTATACACTTGCAACTTGTTGATGATTTTTTTAATGACATGTTTCTCCAACAGACACTTCTTATAACTTTTCTATAGCATGCATTTTCTGGAATGAATGTGTGATGTCTTTTCTGTATTAGTGACCCTCCTATTTCAAAAGCAATAGACTGGTTTTTTTATGATCACAGCTATAATGCTAATGCAAAAAGCATCATATATGATAATGAGGTGACTAGATGTCACTATATTCTTCCTATAGATTGTGACTTCTTCTGCCTCTGACCAACTAAACTGTGACCTCTTGGTTAGATCTGTAAAACGATGCCACGAGGTCCCAAAATCCTTTGACAAACTTCATACAGAAGTTGCGGAGCTCGTTGGATCCTCTTAATGACTTCAAATTCTTTGGAGAAGGCCAATTCAGAAATTGCTTGAATTTTAGTGTGGACCATGTCCATTAGTATTCAATGACTCTTTCAATCCTTAAACAATTTGTACCTATAGGGAAGAACAATTACTGACTTGGGTTCTGGTTCTGGTTTAATAATTGGTTCTTTCCCCCTCTCAGGGGGCATTCCATGTAGTATATTTTGAAATACGTCTAAAAGGGAATCAATTAATTGCACCTCATTTTGTCTGTGTCCAGTAGCCCAGGCTTCACCTGCCAGCCTTCCATTGAGTTAGACCAAATTCTTTGGAATTTAAAGCGGCAAACCTTCTTTCTATATCCACTATCGTTTTATCACATGCATTACCAAGCTAAGCATCTTCACACTGGGGCTCTCACTAAGTCTTTCAGGCAAACCTTTGATTGCAACACTTTCATTAGCCCTAGTTTTGGTTTACAGTCCAACCATGAGCAACTCCAGGGTAATCTTAGGTAGAGTAACCTTGTCAATTTCAGTGTTTGCAAGTGGTGACCTAAGCCCTGAATTCCATTAAATGCTCTTAAAGAGACATGCTCCAGTTATCTCCCCTTTTGATCCATAGCCTTAAGTGTGACCTTGGATGTTTCTTCCATTGGTCTAGATAACATGCTTCTAGCCAAAATTTTGTAGAAATCATTTAGTACAGGATGACCATCAACTTGTATGCATGACAATATTCCTCTATTCTTCCACTTGACTAGATGGAAGTGCATACAATTCTTGAGATTCCAAGTATTGAAGAGCTTTCAATCTGTCAATCTGATCAAGAGGCAAAGAACACCATACACTGATTCTCTGTCTAGCTTATTGACCATGCCCCTCCACAATGACCCAAATGTGATTGATTTTCTTTTTGAAGGAGAATGCTCACTTGGATTCTTATTTCTCGTGTGCTGGAAACTTTTTTCCATCTAGAAACTCAAAATGCACGGGCATTTTTTAGAAGCTGGATATGCAAAACCCAAACAACAACTCATCTTCTCCCAATCTTACAATAGAATGCTAACAGCTCCTCTCAAGCTCATGAAGAAAAACAAACAAATAGCAAGCCCTAGCTATTGCAACCATTTCTCAAATTGCTCTAGTTCTCATTCAACAAGCTAATAATGTTATGAAATGATATCCATGTATCTTATTTTAGAAGGAAGAGAATGAGTCAATCACAAGTAAGGTAAAACCATAACCCTAGACTAGGTCCACAAGTGTAGAAGGATCCATAAGTGCAACACTTTACATGTGCTAAGTAGGTAGGTTGATACTCACAAATGGTCGACCACTAAGTTGAATGACCTAGAAGAGCATCGGAAATCCTAGCCGACAGAGCAATTGTGCATGCTTCACTCGTATCTACTTTTCCATATGTAGTTGTGGAATACGAAACAAAGAGAGATAGAACAACAAAAGGGAACAACAACAAATATTTTTTGAACAACAAAAGGTAATGCTCCTAGCCGCCAGAGCAATTGTGCATGCTTCACTAGTATCTACTTTTCCATTTGTAGTTGTGGAATAGGAAACAAAGGGAGATATAACAACAAAAGGGAATAACAACATATATTTTTTGAGCAACAAAAGGTAATGCTCCTGTAAAAAAATTCACCTTTAAGTATTGAGAAAACACAAGGTTAGAGATACGCAATCACTTATAGTTGGAAGAAGCCTTCATTTGCTGTAAGAACAAGATACACACACATTGTAATTTGCTGTCCATGTATAGAGAAATTCAGTCCCATGGGAACTTACAAATTTTTATGTGAAAGAGAGCTTACAGCTAGCCTTGGTATGAAACAATGTTGCAATTATTGACTGAAACACATGCCCTAGGTTGTCAAAATTAGGGTTTTTGTAGTTTTAACATTACGCCTTAGATTAGAAATGGATGCTGAGTTGAATGTAGTAAACTGGTTTACCTTCATTGAATATACCTCCCAGATTGGGTAGGTGCATGCTTGCTAAATCGTGATATGAGAAGCATTTGTCAAACAAAATGCTTTTATGAGATCAAATACCATTGTTGAATATGTTAAACAAATTTCGTTTGTAAATTCTGCATTGTAGACCTCTATTGATAAGATATGAGGATAACACACCTTTTTGGGCTTTGGTTTTAATTTTATGTATATTTGCATTAAATAATAATAAATATCCAGTATGAAGGTTCTATTTGCAAAAAAAATAATAGGTACTGCCTTCTCTTCATTGTTTACTTCTCACAAAGGGTTGTATGTTTCTATGCCTATCTTGTACAGATATATTTTTTATGCTTTACCTATGTAACATAAAATTCTGTGTAAAAACCCCCAATAAAATAAATTAGTCAAGCCGGAAGCTATTTGCAAAACAAACATGGTATAATTTATTAATTATTATCCTGGTTTCAGTAGTTGCAGATTGTATTCTCCTTGAAGTTATCAATAATGTTAGAATTACTGCATTTAGGTATTTGTATTATTGATTTGTTGGCAATTCCATCCTTAGTTGTCTTCTCATCGGGAAAAGTTGCAACCTAGATTGGCATTTAGAACTGAATATATATATTTTTATTTATTGTTTGATTTATAGTCTCTGGTTTGATAGTTAGTTTTACATAATTCTTCATTTCAGGATTCTACAATGTTATATTCTAGATTCTGCTAGTCCCCATTTTAATTAGGCTCTATTTACATTATATTCATATTGTCAAGTATATGTGTGCTTGGGTGTGGAAAACGGTCTCAGACAAGGTAGCTAATAGTGGGAATGACATATATGCAGGTTGTCATATCTAGTGCTTTTCTCTACATTCGTGATGGCTTTGCTTCTGTGAAAAGGAGCACTTTTTTTCAGGTACTTGCAAACTCAATTTCAACTTTCATGTGTACTTTTATAATAAATAATTCCCCTTTATTTCTCATCAATGAACATTTCTTTTCTTCTCACCTGACTGTTGACAACCCACTGCCTTGGATTTCAACAGGAAACTATTGTTACCATGGAAATGGTGGGTGCTATAATTGGAGCAGCAATAAATGAATGGATTAGTGATTCCTGTGGATGCAAGTTCGCAATAGTTATAGCTGATTTATTTTTTATTGTTGGAACAATTGCTATGGCTGCTCCTCCGGATCCATATGTTCTCATAGTTGGCAGGTTGTTGGCGGGGCTAGCTTTTGGGATTGCATCACTTACTGCTCCTATTTATATTGCAGAAGGTTCAACTTCTAAAATAAAGGAAGCACTAGTGAGTACAAATAAGCTCATGACTACTATGGGTCAGTGCCTATCATATATTGTGAATCGAACAATTACTGAGGTAAGAAGCCTTGTTATTGTTTGTCAAATTGTCTATTGATTTGTCATTGGCTGCACAAAGTAGCATGAAACAAGTGCCTTAAGAATTAGTGGGTATCCCTATCATTTATCGAACAAATTCTGTATCAAATATTCAGATCATAGTCTGCATTTCTCCTCTATCTGCTGAAATATTTCTAAACCACATAATTTGCCTAGCCCAAATTCTTTGCAAATTTGTTTCATTTTCTCAGTTATGATTTAAGGGACACCTTGATGCTTGCATGTTTTTTGGAGTAAAGGCAGTGTTCGTTGGAGGATACTTTAATCACTTGAATATGTTTTTTTGCTTTGTATGTGTCAGGGACATCACAGTGGATGCTAGGTGCGACAAGGTTACCAATCCTCTTACAACTTGTATTGATGTTATTCTTCCCAGAATCTCCACACTGGTTCCTTATGAAGGCTTAGCTAGTCTGCATACAATTTCTGTTTTTAATCAAATGTAGAGACATTTCTTTAAATGGACCTACAACTTATTCATGTTTTATTTCAACACAGAAAAATCAAGTTAAGGGTGTTGCAGTTCTAGAACAGATATATGATGTTAAAATTCCAATAGCAGAATCATAATGCAGCATCTGGAAATTATTATCCTAATTGATAATTTTATTTAACAATTTATTTGCAGTTTGCTACAACAAATACTGAATAAATCACACTGTAACCTTCACAAATAAAAACTGCGGAAAATAAATAGTGCTGGAACTAAGAAAATACTAGCACACACATAAAATTTACATTGTTGTTTTTGGACAAAAGTCCCAGGAAAAATCCAATGTAGGAAAACCAGTGCAGCAGATGAGGGTTTTATTTTATTATGCAGTAGTGAAAATTTGAGTACATCTATGAATGCCCAACTGGCAATCCAAACAACAAGAATATCTGGGCAAAATTATTGAAGGGAATTATCCTACTACCACAAGCAATCCTGACACAACCTACCTTCAGAAAACTTGGTCTCCTGGACTTCTGCATTATCCTTTGCGTTGCTATGCGTAGTCTCTATGACGTCACACCTCCAACCAGTCTCTGATGCAGTCATTCTGCCTGCCTTTGCTGAGGAAATCGTGTCTCTGGCACTCTGAAACTGAGAATGAATTTTTCCTCAGCTAAATCGAACTGTCAATCTGAAGCAACTACGAAGTCCTCTACGCCGCCTCACTGGGAATAACTCGGCCATCTTGTTGCTGCCTCTCCAGATCTAGAAAACTTCCTACGGACTCACTATCCCTACCCATCGCTCATTGCTTCGATCTCTGGCTCTCCGACAGCTGACTGCTGCTATTGTGGAAATTGATTTGCAAAGGAAATTGATATTTCAAGTGTTCTCAAGTGTGTTCTCCAAGTGCTCATCGACTTCCTCTTATAATCCACTGTTGGAGCACCAACGACCAAGATTAAAACTTAATCGATGGCTAGGATTATCTTGGAATCGATTTGTGTGAGTTTTTAGATGATTCTCACCTTGACTTAATTAATACTGATTAATTAACCAATTTCCCTGAGTTTAGACTTAGGAAAGTCGCTTCTACGTGGAATTTCCAGAAAGGATTTTTGAGTCTTGGAGACTTCATGTATTCTAACCTTTCCACCAAATTTCGTGGCTAGAACCACTGTTGATAATATCGGTTATATATCGGCGATATTCAAAAATATCACGATATTTTCAGCAAAACGATATATCACCGAGAAAATATCTCGATATTTTTGGCAAAAAGATATATCGCTGAGAAAATATTGCAATATTTTCTATTTTGAAAATATCGCGATATTTTCAAAATATCGGCAAAATATCATGATATTTTGAAAATATCGGCTATGTTTAAAAATTTGAAAATTTTATTTTTTATGCTTGCGGATATTTGTTGATATTTTGCCAATATTGTCGATAAGATGTTTTCTGGACCCTCGCCAATATTTTTCCGATACCGATATTATCAACACTGGCTAGAACACATACGATGCTACAAAAACTTACATATGACCCTAATTCTCTGAGGAGTGAGATCGAAAAGTTATCATATGTTGTTGAAAAAGACTTTAATGGGAGGGATTCCAGTGGAAATATATCATAAGAACTTAATGGGAGGTATTCCAGTGGAAATATATCATACCTAGACTTGTTCAAGTCCAAAGAAGTAAGACATGCTTTATTTACTGGAGTGGGTTTTTAGGTATATAGCTACAAAGGCTTTGTATCTTATTCATAATTGATGTGCCTTCTAGTCATTTTTAATTATTTTGATCATGGCATGCATCATGAATGGATGCTAACTCAATGTTATAATCTTTTTTCAACAATGACAAAAGTTGTATTCACAGCAGGAAAAAACATGTAGGCACCCCATCTCCCCCCAGGATTATACCTGTAGGTCGTCTTCTAGCTTATGTTCATAAGAAACAATATACTGAACTGGATTCAAAATATTTAAAGTAGCCAAGTTCTTACTGTGAACTACAAGATGGGAAGCGTAACCCATTTCTGATTTATTGTCATTCCTGTAGAGGAAGATATAGACAAACTGAAGGCAAAGCCGTACAAAAAATCCCAACATTTGCTATGATAGAAAACAACTTAGATGTCAAAAATGACTGGCTTGTTGCTTTGTCTGCTGATTAGCAATCATGCTTTCTTGGTTGGTGGCTTTTCCATATGCTACTCACTCGACTCTCTTTATTATGTGGGGGGTTATCATGGCACTCTTTGATCTCACTGATCTAGTCTATCAAGGACTGGTTCAACTCCTCAACAACTCAATTTCTCCTTTGCTACAACTATCCTATTATTCTGCTCCTCACCTTGTGAATGGAGGTTAATGTTCTGCATGATTTCTACTTCCCTCACCTTCTCCTTCAGGTACCCCATTGACTTGGATAAAAATTGTATTAGTTTCCTCCAGTTTTCCAGTCTTCGCTTTCCATTATGAGATGTCAGATTACACCCACCCAACTTCTTTGTCTATAGCTAAGCAATTGGGGTAGTGGTTGCTCATTCTAAGGTACCTGGGAGACTCCAAGATAGTCTTGAGGCTGATAATATTTGAGGATGTTTCTATTGACCTTGCTACCTCTATGAGTTTTTTGCTTGGGAATCTTAGGAATCTCACCAAAGGATATGAAGTGATTTCCTTCTTTCCCATGATTGTATATCTTATCTTTTTTCGGTCTATTCCTTGTTGTTTAGGTCTTGCATATTTTCTAGGCCCTTGTTTTTAGTGATCTCTCTGATCCTGTATCCTTGTTTTCCCTCTTTTTTTTAGAATTTGATGTAACATTTGGTGTATGTCATCTATCCATCCTTATTTCTTCCCTTCGCTTCTATTTCTCTGCCAATCTTATTCAAGCATCCTCGGACTAGTATTGGCATGAGGAAAGCATCCATCTAATCCTTTCTCTGTTGTTTCATATTTCTTTTAACAAGGATATGTGATGGTTACCTATGGACCTCAAAATCTTATTCCAAGACCCTCAGTTATCCTACACCCAATGATTTTGGAATTTTTAACCCTTGAAGCACTGCTAATGCTTCTGCTTTGTTGTTGGTAGCTTCTCCCAAATCCCATGAGAATTCTTTTACTTTTTTTACCCCTTGGGTCATAGTGACACCTCCTGCTCCTATTGTTCCCTGCTTCTCTTTTGCCCAATGTTCCACTGAGATTCCAAGATGGGGAAAATTATTAGATATAATGTTGGCGAAGTCTCTTTCTGTTAACTATGGGGATCTAGAGAACCCGATTCCTATAGTACAGATTAATGGGGTTGATATCCCAAATGTACTGGTAGACATGGGGGCAACAATTAATGTCATAACTTCTGCAACTGTGATTACCTTGGGCTTGCGAAACCTCAAACCAACTCCCACTGTCCTGGAATTAGCAGATCAGTCTACTATAAGATTGGTAGGGAAGTTAAAAGATATAACTATTTCAGTAGACTAATGGCAATACCTTCTCAATATTTTGGTATTACATACCCAATCCCTAGCCAGTGGGCATCCTTTGATTTTAGTAAGACCTTGGCTTGTGACCGCAGATGCTTGCATTGGGTGTCGGTCGAGATATATGTTAATATCCAATGGGGAAGTTACAAAGAAACTTATCCTTTATCTCCCTGCAGAACCAAGTTCACCAGATAAACCAGGATTTACCTTAACACAAAAATCTCTATCTGCAAGAGGGCTCGAACCCAAAAACGAAGAAATTAGACCAATTCTTAATATTGGTGAGGCCTTCTATTTTAAGGATGAAACAGAAAATGATGCCATTAGTACCTTTATCAACAACTCCAACTCCGTTTCTAATTCAACCCGCCAACTATTAGAATCTGTTATGAGTTGTAATGTTCAGGAAGCCATTGAACTAGAGAGTAAAGTTGAAAACATTCCTGTAATTGTACCCCGTAACAGTATTCTTGTAGAAATTGAACCAGGGAAGACGTTGAACATTAACCCTGACCTTTCACCTTCCGAGTCTAAATGGTTACTAAAAGTGCTTCGGGAACAAAAAGAAGCCTTTTCTTGGGAATATACAGACATGAAAGGAATCTTTGTTGATTTATGTACTCATCACATATACATTAAAGAAGAATGTCGACCTGTTTGGCAGCCACAGAGAAGAATAAATCCTACTTTAAAAAAAATTGTCAAAGACGAATTACAGAACAGTCAATGGGTATCCCCACTAGTCATTGTTCCGAAAAAGAATGGCAAGTAGCAGATTTTCTTGACCAAGTCCTTGATACATCAGCCGAAAAGAAGTTCTTCTCCTTTCTGGACTAATTTAGTGGGTGCAACCAAATCCAAATAGCTCGTAAAGATCAAGATATGTTAAAATTGGCAACTAGGGCCAAACTCCATGCGGTTCATATTATTTGGCAGCTGATATTTTTCCTTGATTCCTCTCGTCGAGAGGTGTAGCATTGATCTAACGATCATCCGATTCCGACATGTATTTATGGAGATATGAATCTATTTGTATATATTTGACAATTTGTCAAGGTCAGCCAGCAAGATAAAGTGTGTGGCACACCCCAGGTTTACCTCAAAGTTGCATATAAAGCAAGGAGACATTGTGCCTCATTTCATCATCATCTCAACACTCATCTTCTCTCTCCTCATCTCATTGGGCCAACGAAGCAGCAACTTCTCTCACACGTGCAAGAGGAAGGACGCATTTCCCGTTTAGGGCAGTGTTGAATTTCTGGGCTGTGTTGACTTCTCTAGGGCTACATTGACCAAGTGCTAAGCTACTAAATGAAGCGTTGACTAAGGGCTGACCTGCACATGCTGTTTGGGTGTTGCATTGACCAACATTGACCAAAGTGTTCACTAGCGTTCACTGATTAAGGCTGACCGCAGACTGTTGATCTTTCACTGTGGTTTTGACCGTTGACGAAGGGTTGTTTTGGGCTGCTAAAGTTTGTTGTTGAAGACAGAGTTCTTCAAGGTTGACTAGAGGTCATTCTGGGGTTGTTTGACTAGATTTGACTTTGTTGATTTAGGGTTTGTTGCTGCTGTCATAAAATTACAGATTTCTGAATTTGTACTATTTCTCTCTGCTGAACTATTGAAGACTAAAGAAGAATTGATCAAAGGGTTTCCCCACATTGGGGTTTGTCCCTGGCTAGCCGCCACATCTTGTGTCTCTTGTCCTGGCTTGTTTTTTGTCAATCTATTAATGTTCTATCAGCATTTTACTTTATGTTTATGTGATTGCTAAACAATGGCTAATAAGAAGAAATCGAAGTAAACTACAATAAGCTTAGAACATACCATAAATTAACATGGTATCAGAGCTGAGGTGAAGACAAAACCCAAGCTAGAGCAAGAGCAATCACCGAAGGCTGTTGAAGCAATTTCAAAGACTTCACGGGGTCCTCATCACACTTCCCCACTGAAGACAAGCTCCGTGAGAAGTCTGACTATCACGGATGGGAGATGTCTCTCGATCTGACATTAGAAGAGCAGGAAGTGTTGGACCATGTGAGAGGCAGAATCTTTGAGCCTCCATCAAATGAATCTACTACTGCTAGAAACAAATTGACCAGTGTAGAAGTCAAAGCAAAGAAGATCATCTAGGACTCTATCGACAAGTACCTGGTGGCCTACATTTCCGAACTGACCACCTCCAACGAAAACTACAATAGACTGGTAAGCCTATTTAAAGTTAGTGATACAAATCAAGTTTTGTTCCTTAGAAATAAGTTGAAGGAGATTAAAAAGGGCAAAAGATGAGAGTATGCAAGCCTACTTCTTAAGGATCACTGAGATCAAGAATGATCTCCTATCAATTGGGGAAGTCACTCTTGACAGGGAACTTACCATCACAACTCTCGGAGGGCTCCCATCTTAATGGTATATATTCAGAACCACTCTTCTCAACAATAATGTAATCCCAGGATTTGAGGATTGATGGCGAGATGAATTCAAGAAGAAACAAGGATGGAAAAGCAGGAAATGCCTACACCCCGTTGCGTTCTCCTCTCATTCTAAAAGGAGAAATAATTCTGGGGCAAGATCTAAGGGAAAGGTCAGACCGAAAAGTGGAAGGAAAGGTAGATGTTACATTTGCAACAAAATTGGCCACTGTGCGAGGGAGTGCCCTGATAGAAAGGACACATCTCATGACGATGATCAAAATCACTACTGAGGCAATTCCCACAACAATCAAAGGAAGGGCAGGTTCAATCGCAAAGGAAAAGGAATGATGAAAATCAAGGAAATGGTCAAACCTCCAAGAAGGCAAGAAACTCCAGGTATGAATCTAACGTTGTTAACAATAAGCAAGACGAATATTATCTACCAGCGGCCCTCTCTACTACTGCTCCCTCGGACTCGCTGGGAAATTGGCTTATTGATAGTGGTGCCTCAAGGCACTTCACTAGTTACAAAGAAGCTCTCTCTAATCTGATAGAGAAGGAGACCAACCTGGAAATTTTTTTGGGGACAACTCCAAATATCCCATGAAAGGCATAGGGAATGTCTCTCTATAATTGAATTAGGGTAATACAATTCATTTTCAAGAAGTCTTATATGTACCTGATCTAAAAAAGAACCTGGTGTCCCTTTCGGCAATGGAAGAGAAAGGCTACAAGGTGGCCTTCATCGATGGCAAGGTGCGTGTATGGAAAAAGAATTTTGTAGATGGTCTCTCTTGGGTTTAGGGTTGACTCTTTGTATCATGTCAGAGGAAGTCCGTTGGGTGTCATGACTTGTGACACATCTCTTCAATCCAAACTATGGCACCGGAGGTTTGCCCACCTTCATTATAAAACTCTACCCGATGTGAGACAAATGGTGACCGAGATGCCTGAGTTCAAATTACAGCAAGAAGGTGTATGTCCTGGATGTGCCGAGAGAAAGCTCAAAAGGGGACCATTCCCCTCAAGCCATAGCAAGACCTCTGATATATTGCATTTGGTTCACTCCAACATATCTAGTATGATACCTATGAATTCCTTGGGAGGATATTTATATTACCTCACTTTTACAAATGATTATCCTAGCAAGACTTGGATATACTTCTTGAAAAAGAAGAATGAAGTGTTCTCTTGGTTTCATCACTTCAAAGCCTTGATCAAGAATCAAACTGAAAAGAAGATCAAGATCTTAAGAACTGATAATGGGACTGAGTATAAATCCAATGAGTTCCATGACTTTTGCAAAGAGGCTGGCATTAAGAGGGAGACCACAACACCATATACTCCTAAGCAGAATGGTGTGGCAAAAAGGAAGAATCGTACGATTGTGGGAGCTGTCCGTGCTATGCTACATGATCAAAGGCTTCTGAAGTTTCTATGGGTAGAAGCTGCAAATACCCTCATATATGTGCAAAACCGATGCCCTCATCAAGCATTGGGTTCGAAGACTCCCGAAGAAATGTTCACTGGTAAGAAACCTGACGTATCTCATTTTAGAATTTTTGGAAGTCCTTTATATTTTCATGTGTTGAAAGAGAAAAGGAATAAATTGGGTGCATCTGGAAAGAAAGGAATCTTCGTGGGCTATAGCGAAAATACTAAGGGCTATAGAATCTATGTGGTTGGTCAAAGGGATGTCGAGATTAGCCATGATGCCTTTGATGAAGATATGGCTCTTAGCAATGTTGACAATATTCCTATACTAAGGAAATATGGAGAAGTTGACACCAAGAAACCAAGGGAAAAGGAAGATGAGACGATGCTCGATGTAGAAGAACCGATGGATCCTATTGATCCCCCTCCACAAGAACCTTCCTCTTCTAGGAAGAGGCCTTCATGGCTTAGGGGGGCACTTGATGATGCTAAAGGACACATTGCACCTAGAGGGACTTTCCATGAAAGTAAGAAATCGACCACGTATCAGGGATACTTGACAGCACGATCATTCAAAATAAGCCTTCATCGTTCGCAAAGTTGTCAAGCATAAAGTATGGAAGGATGCCATGACTGAGGAATATGAGTAAATCATGAAGAACGATGTCTGGGATGTGGTCCCCAGACCCTAAGACAAAGCATATGTCACTTCAAAATGGCTTTACAAGATAAAGCATGGAGCTGATGGAAGTGTTGAAAAGTATAAGGCTCATTTTGTCACTCGTGGCTTCTCTCAGAAGGAAGGTATAGACTATGGCGAGATATTTGCACCTGTTGCCTGATATACCACCATCCGCTCGATCATAGCCCTTGTTGTTTCACAAGGATGGAACCTACATCAAATGGATGTCAAGACCATGTTCTTGCATGGCTCAATCAAAGAGGAAGTCTATGTGGAACAACCCGAAGGATTTGAGATTCATAATCGGGAATCTCATGTGCCTAGGTTGAAGAAAGCCCTCTGTCGGCTGAAGCAAGCACCCCGAGCGTGGTATGAGAGGATCGATAGCTACTTGATGAAGCTGGGATTCACTAGGAGTGAAGCCGATCCTAACCTTTACTTTAAGGTTGAAGATGACAAGCCTCTCATACTGGTGTTGTACGTTGACGACCTCTTTCTGACATGTGCAGACCCTCTCATTCACAAATGTAAGAGGGAGTTGGCTTCTGAGTTTGAGATGGACCTGGGACTGATGAACTATTTCCTAGGACTAGAAGTCTGGCAGAAGCCGGGGGAGATTTTCCTTTCTTAAGGTAAATATGTGGTGAAGATATTGGAGAGATTCAGTATGGTGGACTGCGAGCCCATGACTACCCCGATGGAGCTTGACTTCTAGAAGTTAAGCTGTAGTTTTGCCAGACCTATTCTACAAAATGCTATCGAGTATCGTCAACTCATCGGAGCATTGATGTTATTG